>CM076401.1:8235486-8513260 GCA_038363315.1 Mugilogobius chulae
CATTTTCAACATACAGAACATATCCTCTGATCCAGCCACATAATGCAGAGATGTGGTGAACCTCAATAAAGCCAAAATGTCACTAAAGATAAAGATGTACAAAACAGTTTGAAACATCAACAAACTCATCTGGCAATTCTGCAGCTGACCTGGCTCTGTAGGAGGTGCATCAAGTATATCTGTTTGTTTGGTAGAACAAACAACAACACCTGTTACAACTTAGGGCTTGTTTGTGATCAAGAGAAGGATGGTTCAGGATTGATAGAGTCAAAATCTGCTGGTCAACGCCTGATAACACCTGGTATCAGGTGGTATCAAGATGGGAGATGGGAGACCGCTGAAACACCAGTTGCCACAGTGGGACTTTGCTGTTGTGTCCTTGAGCATGACAGTTATCCCATGCTGCCTCAGTGTCTACGTACACTGGGTGAGTGGATCCTGGGAAAACACAGAGAGACCATTTACCATACACATCCTCCAAGAGCTGCCTGTTGTGGGACATCAGGAGGAACTCAAAACCCTCCTAACTACAGTCTCATCTGAGAAGTTTATTCTGATGGTCACCTTTGGACACTCAGGGGGAAACTGTTCAGCTCTGTGAAACCCTTCTAGGAGAAGTCTCTCCTGATCTTCATTGGTCCAGCAAAAAACTACTTTGATCGATGTTTCACAGTATAATGCTGTCTAAACCCTCATGTCATGGGCTCTGGGTAAACCTTATTTCTTCTACAAAAAGCTCAAAGCCCAGAAAGTAATAGAACATTTATTGTTCTCTTTGGTTGAACATCAGCCTGTCTACTGGAGCCTCCTCCTGCTCTGAGTACAACAGGTCTTTTTATATAGTCCTTGATCACAGCACAGAATTTATTAGTTTCCACGTTTTCAGACATATACAGTCTGTTGAAGGCCCTGAGTGAAAAGTCCTATTTCATGCTCTGCGTTGTCTGGGACAGGACTGGCAGACCAGGGTAATGGTCCCTTTGTTTAAGAACCAGTAATGGAGGGTGTGTTCCAGGTCCAGAGGAGTCACACTCCTCAGCCTCAGGTCAGATCTACTTCATGTCCTGGAGAGGTGAATCCAACAGTCAAACCTCAGATTTGTGGTGTCCTGTGAGGGGCGCTGCTATAGTATGAGGTTTAGGGTCCTTTACTCAGGCCTGTCGGCTCCCTGTATGACCACAGCTGTGTTTGGATTGTTGGCAGTCAGACCTCTTCACACATATAATTTGTGTATTGGTTATTGGCATCGCCAAACCTCCTGTATTCTGGTGATTGTTTCTAAAAATAATATAAGTCGTAACTTTATGTAAGTAATTGTCAAAACAGTAACAGAAATCAGGCTGATAAAACATATTTTGAAGGCCACACTAAAAACAGGAACACAAATCCATTTAGTTTGATTTGGCAGATCAGAATTGTAACTCAAATTTTTGTATCATTATATTAACATGTATCTTGGTGATTATTATTAATGCTGGTTAGTGGCATGTTTTTTACAGTTACACAACAGAAAATATGATTATGTTGTACATCTGTGATATTTTAGTGAACTTTTTATCAGTGAAAGTTTAGACAGAATTACTCTGAGAGCTGTGTGCATTTATCACTATGAGACTTCAAATTTGGCTAAAACGAGAGAAAAACACAACTTTTTTAGTAAAAACAAGACTATTCTACTCAAATTAAAAAAGAAAGAATAAATCAAGAGGACTTTTCCAGATCAAAAAGCTCCAACAACCATCAGAAGCAAGAATACAGAAAATAGCCTGAGTTCTATGGGAATGCCCCTCAGTGAGAATCCTCTTGTACTTTGTGGCTCACTGTGAGGCTGGGTTTTGTAAAAGTTAAGACATATTATACATTTTCTGAATCCTCAGATTCCAGAGAATAATTTGATATCACATGTGTCTGTCATGTTCCTAGAGCTTTCAGCGAGAAACGTAGCAAAACAGTTCAGGAAACAATTGTAAAAAATCGTTCTCATGTGACAGTTTGAAAAGCTGTTGTTGCCATGGTAATTATCAGAGAGGACAACAAATGTACCTACATGAAAGACAAGATTGTTTTCTTCAAAATGATACCAAACATAATAGTTTAATCATTGTCTGATGGGCGGTACATGGTCTAAACTATAATATGGACCAGTGTCAAAAGTGCATTTTTAACATGTGGTTTGTAAACTTCAAAGGTGGATATTTATGTTATCGCTGAAGCTCAGAAAAGTCTATCATGCAAAAATATAAAGACTTAGATATTGACCTTTCCAAAAATGTATGATAGCCCTTGCCACCCCTGGTGAGCCCCGTTTGGCAAAATCTGGCCTCTGGCCCATGGACTATACCTCTTGATTCAATGAACACGTAGCTCTTTGTCGTGTAAAGCTGGCCACACACTACACGACTTTCCAGTTGTGACTAATTAGAATGTGAGTCTTGCCCACACACTACAAGACTGGACTGAGAGTGAGTCTAGAACGTTTGAGCCCACACACTACACAACTGTGACTGGCAACTGAAAACAGGATTACTCCATCAGCAGAACAATTAATTATGCACAAAACAACAATGGGAACACAGTTTATAAAAGAGTTCAGTTTAGTGCCTATTTTTTTTTTTAATTTGATTTTCATTTAACTTTTTTTAGCTAATATTTTCTATTGGTCAAACAACGCTAGCTAGCTCTCGTCAAAATGACACCAGAAGTGGCGACAGAGGTGACGAAGTTCGATATGTTTTCCCTGCGGATTTTACGTGGATGCATTACTTAAGATTTTATAAGATTTTATCAGAAGAAAACTTGTGTTGTTTGGAGTGAGGAGGACATCTGCAGCGCTTTGTGGAGAGAGGAGGTGAAGTGCGCTGATATATACAGTCTATGGTGCGCTGTTGTTTTGGTCATCAGAGGTGTAAAAACTAGCGTGTGTGCATTTTGTACACGGTCCATTTGATATGTAGGGACAAATTTCAATATGTGCCTTACCGTTAACGCTGTTTCTGCACGTGTTCTTCAGAAAAAACTTAAATGAAAGTTTAACCACACCGCTGTTCCAGTGCCTCCTCGGCTGTTTTCATTAGCGCTGGGCTCCGTGTTTGCCCAGAGGAGCGTCATGAGCGGTAAACAGCACAGGAGAGCGGCAAAAATCTGGCTTATAATTCCAAATGTTTAAAAACCTGCGACTGCAGTCTAGTCTAGTCTAGACCTGCCACAAACTACACGATTGGAACGCCAGTCCAGTCGCAGACACTCACACACTACACGAGTGACACAATTGCAACTAGCTTCAACTAGCTTCGACTAATCTCGACTAGACATGACTAAGTGCGACTGAAATTAAGATGGGAAAATGAGCAAACAGACGTTTAGTGTGGCCAGCTTAAAAGAGGAGCCAATCTAACATAGAAATATCATGGATTTTTTGTGTATAAACTGCCCCTTAGCCTAGTCTGAGTTAAACAATCATGAAATGCACTAATTGTACATAATACTATATACTGATGCCACTTTATCTATTTATCCTGTCATATCCTGCACTGTGCCAAAGCAAAAATTTATTGTAAAAAAAGAGTCTTTTAACTATTGTATCTTTATATATATTTTAAGTCTATTTATTTCTATTATCTTGTTTGATTGCATGTTTCTATTTTCCCTGCTGCTCTTAAAATGTGCATTGCAACACTGGAATTTCCCCATTGTGGGACAAATAAAGGATATCTTATCTTATCTTATCTTAATTGTTTCCACTGAGTCCTTTGTTTCTGAGCCATATCAGCGTCATAAATCTCAAAAGGCAAGTCCACAAGGTTTACAGTGATGTGTAAATGATAGAGGGGGCGGGGTGGTGCACCTCCTTTCAGACTAGTCTAGTGTCCCATTAACAAAACGTTTCATTCACACTCACAAGGGTTTGGGATCAGTTGCCTGGAGATAGGGAAAACACTGGAGATTAGAATAAAGAAAATCCTTTCGTTTTTTCCACAACAATGTCTCCTTTAAATACAGATAATAAAGTGATATTTACCTGTAGGTTTTGTTCACGTGACTTTATAACATTGTACAGACCAATAATAATTCAATCAAGTGGAGAGAAGCTACAAAAATATTGCTTAAACGCATTTATTTTTGTGTTACAAAAGACTGATGATGGTTCTAGTCGCGCCAGAAATGGCTACATTTTAAGTTAGTGAAATAAGATGTTTAATGCCAAAGTACAATGAAGTGATTTAGAAAAACTTGATCACTGCCTTAATTTTAGAACAATACCGGAATAATTTGGATTGAAAAAGACCTAAACTCTTTAAACTAATGTGTTGGTTTAACCAGTTCTGTGTCAGATTAGTTCAATATTATTATTGTTTAGCAGTTATGACAAAGTTAACAGTGACTTTAACAGAGCAGAAGTGTTTTGTTGGTGGACTTACCGATGCTCTTCCTCCGGTGTGACTCGCGGTTCCTCTGGCTCCTCTTTAATCTGTGTCTGTGGAGTCTCCAGGTCCTGGTTCAGACCGGGGTTCAGACCAGCTCCAGGACTCGGGTTAGCTTTAGCACAGCCTCCAGTGGCTCCTGTTTCCTCTGGTTTTCCTCTTTGGAGCGGCGCAGTTTCTCCTCAAACTCCGCAATCGTCCTTTGTCTAAGCGCGCAGTCTGCGGACATGTTTTATTTGTGTTGTTTTTGGCTTAGCTCCGAGCTAGCCACAGCCAAGAGCACAAGGATATCTAACACCACGTGACGAGAGACGAGATTCACGTTTCTTCTTTGCGCAGAGTTGCCAAGTCCGCTTCTTATAGCGACTTTGGGCTTTTTTTTTTTTTTTTTTTGGAAAGTCGCTTGTGAATCGCGGGTTGCGTTTTTTGGGGGGGCTTGCTCCTGAGAGGCACTTTGGCATCATGAACAAGAGGATTTTTAGGCAGTTTTTTAAAATGTTATTCAAGAAAACGTCCTCACTAATGACAGAAATATAGACTTTTAGCACATTTTCACACTTTAAATCTTTTATTAATGATCAAATACTATTTAAAATACGTTAAACCCATTAACCTTCGTTCTGATGTAACACACCATGTTAATTATTTGATTGTTTTAATTATTTATAATTGAGGGTCCGTCTGAAGTCGCTTGTTTTGGACTTTTTTTTTTTTTTTTTTCAAAGGCTAGGTCGCTTGTTGCTCTCTGAAAACCTGGCAACCCTGTCTGTGCGCTTTTATGTAGCACACTTTGTATCTTTAGCTTTACCTCTCTTACATTGTTTTGGAATTTTTATTTAAACACAGACGTTGTTAAAACCCACTTACAGATTTTAACAAAGCAGATTGAGATATTACTGTTTCACAGCTGTAAATGCCCGCATAAACTAGCTCCAACTGCTAACTTAAAATGGCGTTAAATAAATGTGGCGTTTTGTGAGATACATTCATAAATATCAATATAAATAAATATTTTCACCTGTACACTTACAAATAATTGTTTTAAAAGTCGTAATTTCAGTAATCACATGTGAGTATGGAGCTTAACAGTGGAAGATGCTCTGGTTCCGGAAGAAAATTCCCCATTGTAAAGGGGCATAGGCTTTTTGAAAAAAAAAAATATATATTAAATTAGTTTAAAGACATGTCGCTGGCTAACCAGCTCTGCGCTAATCAGATCCACAGCGCGGTTGGTTTCAGTCTAAAAAGAACATTTAACTTAAAATTTGGTAAAATGTCTTTATATCTTCGTAGTTTATAAAGCTGCATGACTCACCACAGAGATGATTTGCCTCGAGGACGTTTTCAATATTTTATTTTATTTTTCTAAATCCCTATGGCGATTTAACATGGGAGCTTCCTAAAGGTACAAAGTAGTACTAAACTAACTAACTGGACTTACAGAATAATGGAAAAGGTGTAGGCTGAAGCAAATGCTTGTTATGGTGCGTTCCAGGCAACTGGGAACTGGTATATGTGCCACCTCCCACTTGTAAAAATGCGCTGGAACGCCACTCAAACTGGTTAATCCCACTTGTGAACTGGGACCTGGTCGAGGAAGCCCCACTTCACATACGAGTTCAACAATAACCACAATAAATTTATTTGTGGGGTTTAACTGACGCAAAAACAATGTAAACATTGATTACAGGTTATTTACCGTTACTTTTGTTTAGCTTAAAGATTAGCATTAGTCATAATGTTTACATTCGAGTTGATTACGTTGGAACGCTCTGAACGGGGAACTGGTATTTTTCAAGTGAGAAATGTCCCAGTTCCCAGTTTGCATTTTCTACCGTTATCATCCTAACATCATGGTATAAATGTAAGAAATAAGTTTATTTTTAAATAGCCAAAAAAAAGAATCTACAAAACACAAAGCATAACTCATTTACTAGGATTCTAAAAATATATCTTCTGAGAGTTAAATGTTCTTTTCAAGCTAAATAAAGTGTGACATAATTTAAGTTAATCTGTACAACTGTTCAAGAGATCAACACCTTTTACAAATACACAAAACTTTTTTTTTACCAATTATTTCTGTTCCTCTAAGTTCTTATGAGCTCTCTCTAATATTAAAGGGGTCCTATTGTGTGTTTTTTTAATATTTAGTATAAAACTAGAACATACACAGATCAGTAATTTACCTTTTGTTCATTGTAAAACACAAAGTTGATCTAAAACAACTTAAAAATAGAAACAGCTCTACTGACTTCCTGTTCAAAACTGCAGATCTGATAAGCCCCGCCTCTTCATTTTAAAATGTAACAGTAAAAAGCAACAGATTTTAAATAACTAATTATTATTGTTGTAAATGTCTTTGGGACAGTTTTGAACCACACATGCTTCACTTTGAGTATCAATCTTTTGAAATATAACAAGTAAATACAGGAAAGTGGGAGGGGATAGGTGGTAGGTGAGAACGGGGATTTCTGAGCACTTGAGCTGCAGCTAAAGAAGAACACAAGATTACTCCAACATGCATGAATCAATTCAAATATAACTTTGAGTAAACTAATGATGAGGAAAAGGCCATTATAATAAGGTTAAAAACTTAGAAAAGTGAATTTGACATAATAGGTCCCCTTTAAACATTTTCTGTATAGATTTTTTTTTTTTTTACATGAGTTTCAAAGTATATAAATCCACTAGATTACAGAATTTCAATCATTGTAGATTTATAAACAATGCATTAGTTAGTGTTCTATTTAGTGCCTTTTTTTATTGCATTATGAAGTTCTATATGTGTTGTGGGCAAAGACACCGCCCACCCTGACGTTCCAGAAGTGTATGTGCATGAATGTGTGAATCTAGGACCTGAAAAATGCTCCCAGCATGCCACTGCCCATCCTCTCCAAACAAACCACGCCCCCAAAACCTGATGGGTGAGAGAGACAGTAATAATAATGAACATTACACTATATGGACACAACATACAGCAAACTTGGAAAGAAAAAAAGTATCAAAACGACCAAGATTGATTTATTTACAGTTAGAACTGGCAAGACAAAAAACATTGTTTAATAACATTTTTAAAACAGTGAAGATGGAGCTCATCCAGTCACAAAAAAGTAAAATAAAAAAGAAAGCAGAATTTGAATTTAAAGAATCAGTCTTCTTAGTCTCTTCTACATTTACTACATTTAATTAAAATAGCTGCTTTTTAATAGACATCAACTAGTTATACTGAACTTCTGCAATTTCATTCACCGGTAATATTTTTAAGGTCAAATACAATATATCTGCAACTTATATTTAATTCTAGAGCTACTCTGTATACAATAGGCTTTCAATGAAACTGAGTGCGATTCCCTTTAACATTACACACGGGTCTTTGCTTCTCCATGTCTCCGTCTTTACCACTCGCTCGCTTTCATTCCTCTCTCCATTGACAAGAAAGAAAGCTCAGAATTTGGAGTTAAATAGTATATTATTCGGTTGTTCAGTGCGGGCTCGTATCACTGCTGGAATAAGATTTCACATTTCAAAGTCAGGGGCAGACCCACGTGTGAAAAAAACAGAGCAAAGTAGAGATAAACTGATATATCGGCCGGACGTTGTTTTGGGCCGATATTTTGATTTTTTTTTTTTTTTTTTTTGTGCATATCTGAAACATTGGCCATCGACTTTATGTTGGCCGATATTGCACGGTAAGCTGCACTCACAGTGATCAGTTGATCTCCAAGTTACTGTAATTTCTGCCCTATTGAGCGCACCTGAATATAAGCCGCACCCACTAGATTTAAGTACCGTAATTTCTGGCCTATAAGCCGCTACTTTTTTCTCAAGCTTTGAACACTGCGGCTTATAAGGCAATGCAGCAAAATATAGATTCTCATAGACTTACTATTAACAAGTGCGGCTTATATATATACTTTATCATTTTTCTTAGTTAAATCTAGTGGGTGCGGCTTATATTCAGGTGCGCTCAATAGGCCAGAAATTACAGTAATAAAAATGATAAAGTACATGTATAGGCCGCACTTGTGAATAGTAAGTAAGTCTATGAGAATCTATCATTTTGCTGCATTGCCTTATAAGCCGCATAGTTCAAGCTCACGAAAAAAGTAGCGGCTTATAATCCAGAAATTACAGTAGTTTTGAAGAGAAATGATAGTTTGTTTTATATATTTCCATTTTGCTGTGTTTTGAAAAAAAAAAAACACCTTCTTGGATAACTCTTTAAAATGTTCTGTAATGAGCATAAACATGTTGTATTCATTAAACAATGACACAAAATAATAGTTTAGATTGAACTTTTTCTTTTTGGATATACGGTCTCATCTCAGCTATGTCTTTAAAATGTGGCCATACCAGCTTGCCAAAGCCTGATCCCGTTAGATCTCAGAAGCTAAGCAAGGTTGGGCCTGGGCAGTACTTGGATGGGAAACGGCGGAGGAACCTCCGGTGCCACAGTGGGGCAACAGAGGAGAAACTCGTTGTTGTGTCCTTAGGCAAGACACTTTACCCACATTGCCTAGCTTACCACTGCCCAGTGTGGAATGAATGTGAAGCGTCTTTGGGTGTCATGAAAAGCGCTGTATAAATCCAATGCATTATTATTAAAAACTAAAATAGGAAAATCTGTTTTGAAAACCAGCCAATGATATCGGCTGATAACATTTATGCTAATTTCTTTGCTTACTACATTTCGACAATCTCACACGCACACAAAAGTTAAGTAGAAACATACATTGTTGAAGGAGCGTAACTTGACGCGGTGCTTCATTTATTTCCAAAACAAAACGCACGTGAGCAATAATCCCACATCTCTGCGATTACATAATCACGTTATGTCATATTGCATATAATTGCAAATGTAATTAATTGCCCAACGTGTAAATGAGTAAATACCAACAGAAGTTCATCTTCACAGCATTGATTGTGTGGCATTTTAATCCCGCAGTATCACGGTGTATCTTATATTGTACCATTCCTACTCAGAGAGGAAGAAACCCACTGATGGAATCTCCAGCTGCTCCAGGATGTTCAGGTAAACAGCTGATCTCAGTCTTTGGGCTCATAGTTAATCAAGACCTCAACTATTTACAAATTAAATCCAAATGCCAGCTTCTTCTTCTTTTTGATCAATCAGATTTTTTGCATATATGACATACATTTATAGAGTTTATAATTTGGATTTATTTATATTTTGCTATAATATAACCAAGCATTCTAAATCATCTCTTCTAAAATGGCTTAATTAAAACATGTAAGACCTGTGCAAGACTTACAACAGCAATCTTTTAAGACCTTACATTCAAACTTTTCTAGACTCCGAATTACATTTGTGGTATTTTCGTGTGTGTTAAAGTATGTTGCTTTAGTTGATTCTTGTAGCCATAAGTTTTCCCACAGGTTGAGCAGCTGTAAGGTCTTTCTTTATTGTGAACTGTTCTGATGTGTTTATTCAATAAGCTTTACTAGAAAATGCTTTCTTACAGGTTGAGCAACTGTAAAGTGATTTTTCTCCTGTGTGTGTTTTAAGATGATTTTTGTAAGCAGTCATCGTACTGAAGTTTTTTTTACAGGTTTGGCAGCTGTAAGGTTTTTCTCCTGAGTGAATTCTTTCGTGTGTTATTAAACTAGATGAGTAGGCAAAGGTTTTCTTACAAGTTGCACAGCTGTATGGTTTTTCTCCGGTGTGACTTCTTCCATGTGTTTTTAAAGTGGTCTTGGTGGCAAATGCTTTCTTGCAATTGTACAGCTGTATGGTTTTTCTCCTGTGTGAGTTTTAAGATGAGCTTTGTAAGCAGACATCTGACTAAAGTTTTTTTTACAAGTTGGGCAGCTGTAAGGTTTTTCTCCTGAGTGAATTCTTTCATGTGTTATTAAACTAGATGAGTAGGCAAAAGTTTTCTTGCAAGTTGCACAGCTGTATGGTTTTTCTCCGGTGTGAATTCTTCCATGTGTTTTTAAAGCGGGACTGAAGGCAAATGATTTCTTGCAAATTGTACAGCTGTATGGTTTTTCTCCTGTGTGAGTTTTAAGATGACTTCTGTAACCAGACCTTTGACTAAAGGTTTTCTTACAAGTTGGGCAGCTGAAATGTTTTCTTCTGAGTGAATTCTTTCATGTGTTGATAAATTACCTGTGGTGGCAAAAGATTTCTTACAAATTGCACAGCTGTATGGTTTTTCTCCGGTGTGAATTATTTATGTAATTTTAAATTGGTCTTGTAGGCAAATGTTTTCTTGCAAATTGTACAGCTGTATGGTTTTTCTCCTGTGTGTCTTCTGATGTGTACTATTAAAATAGACTTGTGGGCAAATGTTTTCTTGCAAAAAGTACAGGTGTAAGATTTTTGCTGGAAGTTTTTCCTTCGTGTGAGTATTAAGATGTCTCTTGTACTTAGACTCACTGGCATAGCCTTTCTTACAGATTGAACAGTTGTAAGGTATTTCTCCTGTGTGAAGTCTAAGGTGGCTTTCGTAAAAATGCTGAATTTTAAAGGTTTTCTGACAGGTTGAGCAGCTGAATCGTTTCCTTTCTGTGTGAACTTTAAGGTGTCGTTTGTAACTAATCTTCTGACAAAAGGTTTCTTACAAGTTAAACATCTGTAAGGTCTTTCTCCTGTGTGAATCCTGAAGTGTGATTTCAGATAACATTTAAACGCAAATGTTTTCATGCAAAGAGGGCACTTGAATCTGTTCTTATCAGCTCCTGCAGCTGTTCCTGACACAGCCTCGTTTTGGGAGGAGTTTTGTTGACTTGTTCTGGTCTGAACTGGTTTGATGTGATTTCCTGTAGATCTTGAACAGCTGAATGGTTCCCAGTCGTCATCATTGTCTGTCTCAGAAGATTCGCTCTCACTGCTCAGGTAAAAATGTGTCTCTACTTTGATGTCCTCTCCGTCGGTTTCCTCTCTGTCAGAGATAAAGCAGACAAAATTTGTAAAAAGTGAAAGTTACAATCATTATCAGATTTGACACGTTCTTCATGTCTGTTTAAAGTTGATTCACAACATTTTGATTTGGATAAATGATTTTTTGCCTGAATAGTTGGGCTGATTGGGTGATTGTGAGCACGCAAACAAACTCTGATTTGATCCAGTTCAAATTAAAAAATCAGGGCCTCATTTATAAAGGCTTGCTTACGCAGCGTAAGCTCAGCACAATGGCTTAAAGGCTGCAATGCTGCTCCGCAAATGGATGGCAATACAATTTATAATAGCTCCACTAGTCGACGCTAGCAAAACAACTGGGATGCTTAGCTGCACTGCGCGATCACTCCTGAGAACCTGGCATGAGGGGCCATGCAGGCTTCCTGCAATAAAATAACCTCGCAAAACTGAGAGACACGGGGAAAAGACAAATATTACATTTATATTTCTGCCTTAAAGCAGATGTTGACCAAACACAGACAAGGACTGTTTCTTCCTCTCATTTTTATTTACAACACATGTAGGGCTGCAACAGCGAATTATTAATCATGAAAGATTATTTAAAATAGTTGTCAGAATTTGGTCATCATATGTTGGCTAAAAACTTTTACTATCAGCGACCTTAAATTGGCTAATTGTGGCAGTAGTGAGCATTTTCATGGTTTGACTACCAAGTATAAGGCAATGTAGAGATCAGCCAATCATTGGCATTCAATCTGCCCCCTTACGCACACGGCAGATTCAACAAGATGGCGGAAACAACAGCGAAAGTGCGGAGACACCGGAGAAAGAAAGAGATAAAGAAAAGATGACGGATAATTTCACGCAAAATGTCAAAAAGATTTGCGTAACATGCACGTTTGCAAAACGTATTTAGTGTGGCACAACACCGCTGCGTGAACACCTGAAAAGGAAACACGACAACTCGAAGGAGACGGGAACCACAACTAGGATGACGATCCAACTGATGATATCGTGCGATCAGACATTTTGCTGGATGGTATCGGTTCATGATATGTTAGCATATGTGTGCCTTTATTAATAATGAGACTAATACAGGGGTTATCCATACAATCCATAATATCATTGTAATTGTTTCATTAACCAGTACAAAACAAACAATGAAGTTTTTATGAGAAAAAAGCAACAGTCCTTCACATGGAACGCGTGTTAAACAAATATCGATGTCGAACAGAACTGGATCGCATCAAAAAGGAAATTAAATTTACGAGATATTTATAAAAACAAGTTCTAATCATATGTAATGCTCATACAAAAAACAACAACCAGCATGAACTCGTATGGAAGCACTCGACAGAGCTACTACGGAATGCTGAGATCGGACATGAGACCGCTGTTGATGGTGGAAGGCGACGGTTTTCAAAAAATGATTGCAAAATTCAACCCTGGATACAAGATCCCATCACAGACGCATTTTTGAAAGTGAATGGAAGCAAAATACAAAAACACAACCAACAAAGGGATAACCACATTAAAAGAAGTAACTTTAGCTAGATAGCAAATATGGTTATTCAACTTTATTTTTGTTAGTGCTGTCAAGTGATTAAAAATTGATGAGATTAATTAATTATGATCTGTAATTAGGTGTTTTTGTTTTGCTTTTATCCAATTTAAGTAATTACATTATTGTTGCAGATGGGAAAAACTAATATATTGCAAAAAATGTTGCTAAGTTGTCAAGTTGAACAACCCTTATGTCACTTTGCAACTTGCATATGAAAACAATGAAGTTAAAGATTTCAAAATAGATTAATGCGATTAAAAAATCAACTCGATTAATATGTCTGTAATTAATTAATCTCAATTAATGCACTAATTTGACCCCCTAATTTTGCATTTTTTTTTTTTCAAGAAAAACCCATTGTGTTTATTAAGTGCACACAAGTTGTCCTTTAAATAAATACATTTAATAAAATGCAAAACACCTTATATTTATTATTTTGTCATTTTTATCCGATTAATCGATTCAATAATCAACAGATTAATTGGTTATCAAAATAATCGTTTGTTGAAGCCCTAAACACATGTGTAAGCCATGCGCACATGTGCACAAGCTCATGGCTCTCATGCGTGCGTGTGTTGATTATGGCTTTAATACCAGAGAGAATGACGCTGAATCTGTGAACGTATTTATGAAACAACGCTTAGACTTGAGAGAAAACTCCTCCCTCAGCACATTAGCGAGATTTTGTTAATAAAATAAAGCATCAGACAAGACCCAGGACCAACTTTTTATGCAGCACGCTCCAGAATGCAGAAGGGCAAAAATTATTCTGATCCACGTGCACACCACACAGCCTGCCCAAACCGGGACGCTTACCATTACCTATACAAAAGACACTAAACATCATAACCACGTAAAAAGAAATAAGATGACAACTTCAGTCCATAGTTCCTGCTCTGTGTGAACGCACCTAAAATGAAGACTAAAATCAAAGAAAAGCACTAGGAACTGAGAAAAGTTCCTGCAGGGGGAAAAGGCTTAAAGTTTCAGCTTTGGTCCCCAGTCGAGCAGAGTTTGGTTCAGTTTGTGAATGCAGCCTAAATGTAGTTATATTCAGTTGCACACTGTCTCAGCTTGTAGGGCTGGAGCAAAGGTTTTGGAGGCCCTGAGCTACTTTGATTTTACTTCAATACTGGTGAGTGAAGGGAAAGCTGCTCAGTATACGTTGATTGAATACCTTTATTTCAAATACATGATGCATATCAAGGGGGTTTGGGGTTCTCCTCCCAGAAAATTTCCTGCACTTTGATGGATTTTAGATTTTGTTTCGATTTTTAGATTTTGTAGATGCAAAATGAGCACTACCCACCTCTGTTTTGTGCTGACGTCTTCTTCCTGTGTTTCCTCTTTAATCTCAGTTTGTCTCTGTTGAAGCAGTGACTCTTCTGTCTTCACCTGGACAAACCTGGACAAAACATTTAAGAGTGAGGCTCTGCTGTACAGCGCTCAGGGATCAACTCGTGCTCAGTTTGGTCGAGATCTTAGCTGGAGGAGAGAGATACTTTTTATTTAAATACATGAATAGCCTGGGACGAAAAGAGCTGTAGCTTACAAAAAGAAACGTAAGCTACAGTTAAAGTTAAAATAGTGAAAAAGAAAAGTCATAAAAAACATAACCAGCTGCAGTCGACAGGGGCAACAGGGCTAGTAGCCGTCTTTAAATGAAAGTAATGTACTGTAAGCCAGTTGTTTACAATCCGGGGGAATGATTTCTGGGGTCTGCTGATGATATGTGAAGTTTAACATTGATATCTTAAATAAAGACTGACACTTTCAAATGTAATAATAGATGTAGATTCGATTTACAAAAAAAAAAAAAAATCTGGGCTTATGGCTTCAAAATAATATTAAAGGTGTCGTAGCTAACTTTTGTAGTTGTAAATTAGTAAACTTTGTGCTTTCCACTAAAAAGTATATTGTAAATACAACACTGGGGAAAAATAGATCTCTGATTACTGTCTGAACTGAATAATACAAATTTTGGTTTTAATCAGGAGCAGAATGCAGTGCTCTGATTGGCTGAGCCTGGGTGGTCCTCTCCAGTTTCACTTTGTTGTTTGTAAAAAGATGTTATAAGCCGTGATTGCAACCAAAATGAATACATGTCGATATTAACCAAGTGTCGATGGATTTATGAGAGGAAGTTGTGCAGTGTAAAAATCAGCTACCTCACCTTTAAACATTAGACTAAAGACTACTTTATCACATTGTGGGTAGCCTACATTTATGTTTGGGGGTTGTGAATACCTACAGGTGTTATTTTGGGGGTCGCGACTCAAAAAGTTAGCTAAAACTATTGCTGTAAGCAATGTGTATTGCTTTAATGTGAGATTAATACAAAGACAATTATGCCAATGTAGAGCACTGTTTAAATAGCAACTGAACCACATAGCAATATGGTGCATTGTGTTCTTGTTTAGTTCTTATTTTGGTTGATGACACAGCAGTTAATAAAGTCATTTAACTATCAGTGCTGGCCTACTCAGTTCGACTGGACGCTACACATAGTGACAAAATCCAATTATAAAGCTTTTTAGTTTGCAAGAGAGCAAAAGCAGTGCTCTGATTGGCTGTGCTTGCATGGTTAACTTCAGTTTCACTGCTGTTTGTAAACAGCAAGGTGGCACAGTAGTGCTCTGGCCTCACAGTAAGAATGTTGCATATATAAGAATGTAAAAAATGTTTTTCCCCCCAAGAACCAAAAAACATGCTTGTTAGGAAAAATCTTCCAGCTACGATAGTCCTGAAACCCCAGAACAACCATAACAATGGGTCACAGAGCATTGTACTGTGGTGCTCACTGCTCCTGAGGAGCAGCTTGAATAGTATTGAAGGATGGGTCAAATGCAGAGGGCCAAATTTCCTAAGGGGACAATCAAGTATACCTTAACCATAAAGACATGTTTTAAGCCATAATTGCTGAAGGATATGTGAGAGCGACTAAGTATTTAAACGGGTATTAATAAACACTTCATTGAAAATTAAGTTCTCCTGCTTTAAGTATATTTTCAGTGGCATGAGCAGCAGAAGAGTTGGCAGGAGGCAAAGGGGGCTTTTGTCCTGGCCCCAGCGCATTTGGGCCCAGAATGTATCTCTTTTCATATTCATTTACATTGTTACGGGCTCATTCAAGGCTTTTATACAGTGACGTGTAAATTGAGAGAGAAGGCAGATCTCCTGTGGAGCACCTCCTCACGACCAGTCTAGTGCCTCCTTAACAAAAGGTTTCATTCACGCTCTAAGGGAATTGTGATCAGTTGTCTGGGACAGGTAAAACACAAGAGAATCAAGAAAATCCTTTAGTTTTTGTCGCAAAAGTTTCTCATTTAAATACAGATAATAAAGGGATATTAACCTATAGGTTTTGTTCACGTTCCTTTATAACATTCTACAGACCAATAATAATTCAATCAGGTGGAGAGCAGCTAAAAAGAATATTCTTTAAATAGATTTATTCTTGTAATACAAAAGACTGATGGGTCTAGGTCTAGATGGGTCACGGCAGAATTAACTACATTATAAAATAGTGAAATAAGATGTTGATTAAAAAAACGTTATCACTGCCTTGACTTTTAGAACATTAATTACAAGAAACCATTTGAGTTAATAGGCCTAAGCACTTTAACCAAGGTATTGGTTAGAACCAATTCTGTGTCCGATTAGTTTGATATTTATTGTTTAGTAGATATGATGAAGTTGACAGTGAAGTGTGTAACAGAGCAGAAGTGTTTGTTAGTGGACTTACCGCTGCTCTTCTTCCTGTTTGACCCGCGGTTCCTCTGGCTCCTCTTTAATCTGTGTCTGGAGTCTCCAGGTCCTGGTTCAGACCGGGGTTCAGACCAGCTCCAGGACTCGTTGTTGGATCAGAACACTCTCCTGAACAGCACAACTCTCGGGTTTAGCTTTAGCACAGCCTCCAGCAGCTCCTGTTTCTTCTGGTTTTCCTCTTTGGAGCGGCGAAGTTTCTTAGACTCCGATCGTCCTTTGTCAAGCGCGCAGTCTGCAGACATGTTTTCTTTGTGTTGTTCTTGGCTTTAGCTCCGAGCTAGCCACAGCGACGAGCATGAGGACTTCTAACATCACGTGACGAGAGGCGAGATTCACGTTTCTTCTTCTTCTTCTGGTTGTTTCCGGCAGACTGAAATACTCTCGGCACTTTGCTGCCTTCATCTGGTTGAATGAGGGATTACATCTTAATTATACCTCAATAGATCCGCGGGAACAGTTCACTGGCTTGTAGAAAACTTACTAGAGCTCTTATTGGCAAAATCATTTCTAGGTGCCAGACTCAGTGATTAGATTTGTTAAACTAAACGTTTAGTTTTGTTTAGTTTAGTACAATGGGCAATCAGTGAACATGTTTGACAGATTGCTTTTGTTTGCAGTGATGACATAAGATGTTTCTTTATTTTTCCTAGATGCCATGCAGTAACTCACAGTGGCCTAACCTTATTGTAGTTCCCTGGTTAAATAAAGGTCAATTAAAAAAAAAAAAGTTGATAAAACACACTGAGATGAGAGCCACTGTTGCGTTTATAGCAAAGAACTAGCGCCCTCTGCTGTCATTCTCCCACACTCTGTGCCATTCTGCCGTAATCCTTTTCTTAACAACTGACTTCCACTCAAGCACTTTCAGGAGCTCTGCAGCCAAGTCAGCGTGTTTGTTGCCCATCATCCATCAGCCGGTTTCATTTCTGACGTCGCATCATTGCTTGTTCGCTTCACAGGTGGCAAAAACTTTTTAAAATTTAACCAATCACTGCTATTGATTGTTTTGTAGTCCTGGTAGTCATGTGTGTCAGTGATTTTTATAGTTTATGTGTGGTAAACTTGCAAACTAAAGGTACAATATCATTTCCTAAGTTAATATTTGACACAAGGTCAAAGGAGGAGAACACATACAGTCTGCTATTTTAACTCTGGGGTGGTTCTGGCAACGCACCACTCTGCTCCTTCTCGCTGACCATACTTGCTGCTTTTTGGGAACCGTCTGCAGTCCTGCGATACCTCACCTAGAGCTGGAGTGAAATGAAAGTGAGTGGAGCCTGGCTATCTACCAACAAAAAACCTACCCTGTCTTTTATATTATTTTGTTGAGAATGAGTATCTCCAAGACTGTTGCAGATGCAGAGTCAGAGCACACCACTACACTACAGGCTTCTGCTTCGTTTCTTGCACCTAGTATTTTCTTTTTAACTGTGGTTATGGGGGTAGTCTGGATGCTGTGAGCAATATATAAGAATACTTCCACCGTATTCCCTGCGTGTCGTGAAAGGCGACTAAAAGGGACGAGGTGACAGGACTGGGAATCCTCTCCCCTGTAACTTGTTTCCCAGACACGGACATAGCAGAGGCCATAGTAGTTTTCCAAAGCCTGATCTCGTCAGATCTCAGAAGATAAGCAGGGTTTGGCCTGGGCAGTACTCAGATGGGAGACCGCGGAGGAACCTCAGGTGCCACCAACAGAGGAGAAACTCGTTGTTGTGTCTGTAGGCAAGACACTAAATCCACATTGCCTAGTATGAGTCTGGTGTGTGAATGAATGTGTGCCCTCACTAAGCCCTGTCCAGGCTACTCCACCTCGGTGGAACACAGCCTCAGTATAAAAAAAAATTATAAATACCAAGTTTTTTTACAGTATCTAAGTTACACCCAACACTGCTGCTGAGAACTGGAGATGGGACGGTATTGAAAATAGCATTGTATCATTCAAGAGTCACGTTTCAATTAAATTCTGGTGTTTGGTTCTGTCCTCATGTGTCCTTCCATAACTCGTGTCATGTTCATGCGATTAGTTAAGAGATGATTCCACTGTAAGTTCTCAGAGGAAAAACTCAGCAGCTTATTGTCTTTATATTTTATCATTCTGAACTCTTTTAGACATTATCTTGCTGAACTTCTGACTCAGTTCCATAAAAAATACATTAAAGCAGTGACATTGTTATTAATTGAAAAGTCATGTTTTATTTAGCAAAGTCGCAGAAAAAAACGTATCTGAATCATGATCCAAGTATAGAGACAAAAATCAAATCGTGCAAAGCAGAATTGTTCCATTTCTACTGCACGAGAACCTTAGCAAATGTGGGAGATTTCTGTAAAGATGTTAGACCACAGAGCAATTATGAGAGAAGACATTAGTTCAGCGACATCATTCTGTCATATATGTGATACGCAGATGTGATTAACTCCAACCAGTTAGAAAAACAAATACATGTTTCTGAAATACAACGGGACTAAATCTAAATATTATATAAACTAAATTGTTGGTTATTTTACCCAATCATGAGCATTAATAACTTGGCAGCAGTGCATCTGAAGAAATGAAAACCTGCAGAAGAGCCAAAAGGACGACTGTGGAAGGCGCGACTCTCAATCACAACTTTGACAAGATTAACAGATTTTTTGTTGTTGTAAAGTGGCTACATGACAGTTTTGAGCTCTACGGATATTATTTGTAATGGTATGTAAATGCAGACAGGGATACAGTGGACAGGGATAGGTGGTAGGTGAAGACAGGGATTTTCTGACCACTCAAGCATTAGCTGTAGGACAATACAAGATTACTCAAACATGCAGGAATTAATAAAAATACAATTTTGCGTGATGTAATAATGAAAGAACAATGTTGTAACATGGCTAAAAACTCAGAAAAATCAGTTTTACAAAATAGATCTCCTTTAAGTCAAACTTTTCAAGACCCTGCAAAAACCTTGTGAATTACATTTGTGCCAGAAATTCACAGATCCAGCTTTTCTGTTCCGATACAGAATCCGATACTTTGGCTTTACTCGATATCAACCCATACTACTGTCAAGACTGAAATACCTCATTCTTCTTGTGAAATCATAAGACAATTTATCATATATGTTGTGTAACTATTATTTATAGTGCAAGTCACAATCTGAACAAAATGTCAAACATTGTGAGACGTTCTGGATCAACACCAGCCTGTTAATTAGTCTCATTGTGTTCAATTAAAGGGACAACAATGATATCAGCTGAACCGATATCATGGAGCCGATACTCGATACAGCAAAATTTGCTGGATTGGCACCAATATGCAATTCAAGTATTGAATCGGTGCATATGGACTTTGTGTTATTTCCGTGTGTGTTAAAGTATGTCTATTTAGTTGATGCTTGCAGGCAAATGTGTGAATTCTGTAAACAGACTGGCTACTAAAGGCTTTCTTACAGGTTAAACAGTTGTAAGGTTTTTTTCTAGTGTGAATTCTGGTGTGTCTTTTGCAATCATACTGGCTTCTAAAGGCTTTCTTACATGTTAAGCACCTGTAAGGTTTTTCTCCAGTGTGAATTCCAAGGTGGTTTTTGTAAGAAGACTTGACAGTAAATGCTTTCTTACATGTTAAGCACCTGTAAGGTTTTTCTCCTGTGTGAATTCTTGTATGTGTAATTAAACTACCCTTTGTAGTAAAGGTTTTCTTACATGTTAAGCACCTGTAAGGTTGTTCTCCTGTGTGAATTCTTGTATGTGTTATTAAATTTTCCTTTTTATAAAAGGTTTTCTTACATGTTAAACACCTGTAAGGTTTTTCTCCTGTGTGAATTCTTGTATGTGTTGTTAAACTATTCTTTTTAGTAAAGGTTTTCTTACATGTTGAGCAGCTGTAAGGTTTTTCTCCTGTGTGAATTCTTGTATGTGTTATTAAATTTTCCTTTTATAAAAGGTTTTCTTACATGTTAAACACCTGTAAGGTTTTTCTCCTGTGTGAATTCTTGTATGTGTTGTTAACTATTCTTTTTATAAAGGTTTTCTTACATGTTGAGCAGCTGTAAGGTCTTTCTCCTGTGTGAATTCTTGTATGTGTTATTAAACTATCCTTTTTAGTAAAGGTTTTCTTACATGTTAAGCACCTGTAAGGTTTTTCTGTGTGAATTCTGAAGTGCATTTTCAGATAATTTTTTGACGCAAATGTCTTCATACAAACAGAGCACTTGAACCTGTTCTTCTCAGCTTCTTCAGCTGTTCCTGACACATCTCCATTTTTCTCGAAGGAGTTTTGTTGACTTTTTCTGGTCTGAACTGAGTAGTTGTGATCTCCAGCAGCCCTGAACAGCTGAATGGTCCCCAGTCATCATCATTGTCTGTCTCAGAAGAGTCGCTCTCAGTCTTCAGGTGAAAATGTGTCTCTATTTGAAGTCCTCTCCATGTGTTTCCTCTCTGTCAGAGATAAAAGCAGACACAATTTGGACTAAAGTGAAAGCAAAGTTACAGTCATCGTCCGATTTGACACATTTTTAGATTTGTTATTTCTGTGTTACATTAAAACTATCTCAACCTGTAGGGTAGGGATGGGACGATATATGATACTATCGTTAATCGCTATAACTTAGGGCCGCAATTAAATACAGGGTTCATAAAGATTGTGTTTCATGATTTTCCATGACTTTTCCATGACTTTTCCAAAACAATTGTCAACATTTTCATGACCTATTATCCTATTAATCCCACCCCCTTTCCTAATTATAACTTATTTATACGTTTTTCAGTTTTCTGTTACATATTATTATGGTCAGCACATTAACAGGAGAGAAAAAACAAAACAAATACTAAAACTTTTCAATGTCTTCATAATTCATTAATATCATTTCTTTATATTTCTTCTTAAATTACATCATGCTGGAACATTGCTTCAACTAGGCTCAGGTCATAATTTGACATCAGATACTGAGATACAAAAGCGTTTCAATGTATGAAATTTAGGTAAACTGTATTTGTTTACATTGCCCCTTAGAATATAAATAATATGCTGTTCAACAAAAAGTTTTTGTATATTTTTAGGTAATGAATTCTGTTTCACTCTAAACATAAGTTGAGCTGTTTGGTATTCTACTATGTCGTTAAACTTAAGTATTTTCGATTTTAAAAACCATATTAGTGTGATCAAGATAACCACATTTATTGATAATGCTTATTGCCTTTTTCTGTAACCGGATAATTTGCAAAATTGAACTTTTGTAGTCGTTTCCTCAAATCTCAGCACAATAGGTTAGATATGGCAAAACCAAAGAAGAGTAGGCCTATAGAACATGTAATGATCTATGATCAAGAAAATATCTTGCTTTACATTATTGAGATGTTCTTAGACAATTTATTTTCAATATATTTAAGTTGTCTTTCCAATTTTTATTTTCATCTAAACTAATCTAACTTAATCTAGAGTCCTAAAAAAAACAACATTTAATTTGTATTTGACAGCAGCCTATAGAGAGTTTATCTTTGTGCTTTGTGTTTGTGACAGTGGCAGGTTAAAGCAGGTGGAACACAGCAGCAGCACATCAGATTAGCTGTGTTAGCATCATAGTTTAGCATCTGTTAACTCTTACACAAGCTGACTTCTGTGTGGACACGATGTGGAGTTAGTGTAGAAGAGTTTTAGCGCATTTAGTAACAAAGCTGCTGCTCAAATGAGCCGCACGAAGCCGTCTGACAACTCGAAAAAAGTTTTGATAGAAGCTAACATCGCATCGGGCTAGCGGTGTGGCGTGTGCTCGCGCGTAATGCCTTTTCTTTAAAAACTTGCGTGTGAACGAAATTAGATGAATCCCATGTAATTATTCCCGTGGATCACAGGTGTGGAGCGCTTTGGGCCAAAGCACAGACAGGAGTGGACAGAACACGCACAGCAGTTACACTAGCATCAGCCTCCTCCCTCCGATCCACTCCGGTCTGCTCTGCTGAGGTGGAGAGAGACGCAGCTGAAACCAGCAAGGCTCACATTCGGGGGATGCCGTTAGTCTCGAGCCCTGTTTGTTGTCATTTTCCGAAACTTTTCCAAACCCAGTAAAATTCCAAAACTTTTCCAGGGCCTGAATTGAATTTTCATTTTCATGACTTACAGGTTTCCATGACTGTACAAACCTGTAAATAATTGTGCGTTTTTTCATAATCTGAGTACGTGACGATAATCGCAATTATAGCAGCAAGCGCGTGCCTGTGGCTTCATAAGAGCATCTAAAATCTGACCGCTGTGAACCCAGTAAAAGCTGTATTATGGTTAAACAAAGAAAAGGTTCATGTGTTAAAGTTAATTAATGGCTCTGAGACAAAGTTAGCAGATTTTTGCTCAACATTGTAAGCATTTGTTCACTTTGAATCATTATTTATTGTACTTTGAACAAAATACAATAAGTAGTTGTTCAAACACATACATATTGTGCACTAATAAATATTTCAGTGATTTTGAATCTGTGCATTTTACGTTTAGTAAATTATCGTGATAATATCTTTAATCGCAATTATTTTAGTCACAATAATTGTGAGTGCAAATTTTAATATCGTCCCATGCTTACTGTAGGGCTGGAGTAAAGGTTTTGAGGCCCATTCACCGGTGAGTGAAGAGACAATAGACATTGCTCAATATACATATAGGTTTTGAGTACCTTTATTTCAAATTTTTATGATGCACAATGAAGGGGTTTGGGGGTCTCCTCCCAGATAATGCACTGAAAAAGTGAGTTATTTAGTGCCCTTTGGTGGATTTTAGAGGGGCTGAGGCAGTAAATGTAGAATATAGCTGAGCACTAGTGATGGGCCAAACGAGTCGACGCATCAACACATGTATAGAGCACTAGAAGTGACACGTGTGCCGAGCCGTGTCAACATGTGTGCCACTTTAAGAAAACAACACATCTACTGTGTCTTGTGGGTCACGTGGTGTCAACACTGGAGCGAGTGTTTCTAACGTCCTTGTTTGATTTCGACCTGCAAAGCTGTTTCTCAGGGTTCCTGCACACCTTCTAGAACAAAATTTAAGACTTTTTAAGACCTTTTTAAGACCTTGCATAGCAAAATTTAAGACCACGTGCACGTTTAAAAACATTATTTTTGTGACAAAAAATGAATATCTAATAAATAAAAATTAATAAAACTATATTATTTTAAGTTTCATTTGTCATTTTGTTTTGGCACCATTCATTGGCTCACAAAATGTCTTACATTACAATTATTTATGACCAAAAATAACATTTGTAGATGCTTGTTCACCTGTCACGTGATCACAGACAGGTGCTGCTCCTGTCTCTCATGCGCTCATCAGCAGAGGCCAGCTTTATGTGACCAGACGTTACGAAATTCACGCATGTGTCCCGCAGATTCATTACCCCAGGCTACACACATCCACATTTACGCACACGCGTAAATGTGGATGGATGGATGGAACACAGCGGCTAACAACTTGAAGCTAACGCGGAAATAAGTGATATGTTTTTTGTGCACGCGTGACGCGGCGATTTAAAAGCCGATATTTTCACCACATATACACGAACTACCGCACACCTTATATAAATAAAGATAATTTACGAAATGCACGCAGTGGTGCACGCGGCTCATTACGCAGCATCTGCAGCGCTAGCGATGGTAAAGTCAGACGTTTTCAGTCTGAATTAAAGCGCTGTGGGCTTACCTTAAAACTCACTCCCTCAGTGAAACATACTTTTCCTTTGGCCAATTTAAATAGTTGGTATTTAGTCCCAAAGTTGTGAGGCGCTTCATGCTTGTAGCTAACAGTGAGCTCATGCGCTCTGCTACGTGCACCTCTGTCCTGCGCTCAGGCTCGATCTGACCCTCATGTACATGACGGACATCACAACAAGTGCAACTTCTCTGACACAAACACGCACATTCTTCATTTAACTTTGATGAATCTGTTCGAAATACAAGGTCTTAAAAAAAAACTTCAAATTTAAGACCAAAACACCTAATTTTGACAAATTTAAGACAATTTAAGACCTTAAATTTCCCATTTCAAATTAAGACTTTTTAAGACTTTTTAAGACCCCGCGAGAGCCCTGGTTTCTGAGCGTGAGGAAAGATGACTGTGCTGCAGTGTGCGGCCAAAAATGATTAGGGCCTTTAAATGTGCGGCTTGACAGACCCATAAGCAACTAAATAATTAATCACAAGCAAATATTTAACAGCAATAGGCTGAAAGTTGTAATAAGTTTGCTCACAAATTGAGGAGTAATTAGTTCATTCGCTCCCGGAATACGTCATCACCTGGAATACAGTATGTGTAGCTCAACTGGGAGAGCGGGTGTTACTCTGTGCAAAATGTCGCGGGATCGAATCTTGTGATAGTGAATTATGATTTTTTTTTCTCTCTTATCTTATTTGTGCGTGTAGAGGTAAAAAAAAAAATCACAAGTTTATGTACTTCTGTAAAAGAAAATGTTGCGTATGGGTCTTCTGTTAGTAACGCGTCTCACCAGCCGTAACTTAACAGCACATCACTGATTGAGCCAAATGTTTTACCCTGACTGCAGTGCATTTATCAAACCACTTGATGGTGCTAGAATGCAGCAACATAGGGTCTACACCAGGGCTATTCAAATAGCGGCCCGCGAGCTAAATGTGGCCCACTAAGCAATATGATGTGGCTCACTATGGAAAAATGGGCCATGAGCTGGATCACATTGTAAAGAAGCCTGGGAAACACTCCGTATCTGATTTACAGTGAACAGTGGTGGATTTACAGAAACATAATGCTAAGCCATAAAGACTGGCCCATCAGAGTAAACAGGGCCATGGACTGGGCCACATTTCTTAGTTAGATCTGGTATTCAGTAGCCTGCAGTACTTTTAAATAAAGTTAATGAGCTAAAATGCCACTGATATTGGTTCAGTCTTATTTCTGGTTCGCATATTGCTCTAGTCCCGTTCAAAATTGTGGTTCACCCCTGAAGTAGCACAAATGTAGACCCAGAGACATAGAGTTGGTTTAATTCTAGGTTTAGCCTAGTGCTTTATCTGTTGTTCTGATTTGCTCACATTCTAGTTTTCATTAATCTCTGCTAGTGTAAGCCTGTTATAGGACAGAGCTATTTAGACTTATTTTCAATTTACTAAACATAAGTTCTAGGGGCAGCTCTGTTGTTCGGCCCACAGACCATAGTCCTTTGAAAAATCTGGCCTTCTGGAAAATATAATTGAATAGCCCTGGTCCACTGAGTCGACCCAGTTTGGGAAATGGGTTACACACACGTTGACGCGTCCTCTACACATCACTAGTTGACAAGTCATTTACCCATCACTACTGAGCACTACCCACCTCTGCTCTGCGCTGAAGTCCTCTCCCTGTGTTTCCTCTTTGATCTCAGTTTGTCTCTGTTCAAGCAGTGACTCTTCGGTCTTCACCTGGACAAACCTGAACAAAACATGGAAAACACAGAAGAGTGAGGTGGATCATCTTGAGATGATGTGCCCTGCTTGGTCAGGATCTAGCTGGAGGATTTGATGGTGGAAACAGAAGTGAGAAATACTTTTTGTTCAAGTACATGCATGGGCGTCATAGTAGTTGGTGTGAGTGTGTGTGTGTTTGTGTGTGCGGGGATGAGGGGTGGGGTATGAGCTTGTAATATGGGGGTTGACTGAAATGGGGGTTGGGGGGCATGTGAAATTGTTTTTAATGCACTGTAAAGCACTTTGGGTTACATGGTTTGTATGAAAAGCGCTTTATAAATAAAGTCTGATTTGATTTGAAAAGGGGACACAGAAGCAGCAGCTGTAGTCGCTTCTCTGTCCTCGCTCCCGGTGTGTTAACACTACGCTTTCCGCCAAGCAACTTGCTCGCCAATGGCGGTAAGTCCACGAGGTTTAGTGGCGTGTAAACTGAATTGTCTAGAAACTAAGAGACGGAGTTGCCAAGTCCGCTTCTTTAAAGCGACTTTGGGCTTCTTATTTTGGAAAGTCGCTTGTGAATTTTGACGGTCGCGGGTCGCGGTTATTTGGGCTTGCTCCTTTGCGTCATAAACAAGGTGATTTTTGCGTTTTTTCAAGTTTGCTTCACAAAAATATGGAGTTTTTGCACATTTTTATCTTTTAAAAACTTTATTAAAGATCAAATACTTTTTAAATATGCCAAAATCACTAACCAACATTTTGCTGTGACAGATAATGTTTAATTGATTGCTTATTTGTTAACTACTTTTTATTGAGTGCCTGAAGTCGCTTGTTTTGGGCTTTTTTTCAAAGGCCAGGTCACTTGTTGCTCTCTGAAAATCTGGCAACCCTGCAAAGAGATTGTTTACCTGCGAGGGGTAGGTACCCTGTGGAGCACCTCATCACAGACCAGTCAAGTGTCTCCTTAACAAAAGGTTTGTGGTCAGTTGTCTGGCAACAGGTAAAACACAAGAGAATAATTTGTATAGTAAATTCTTTAGTTTTTTCCACAACTGTGTCTCCTTTAAATCTAAATAATAAAGTTGTAGTTGCCTATAATTTAATCAGGTAAAAGAACATTGTTTTCATTTATTTTTGTGATACAAAAAACTGATGCTGGTTCTAATCACGCCAAAAATGGCTACATTATTTCACATTTTAGTGAAATAAGATGTTAAATGCCAAAGTACAATGAAGTGATTTAGAAAAACTTTATCACTGCCTTGACTTTTAGAACATTACCAGAACCATTTGGGTTAAATAGGTCTAAACCCTTTAAACCAAGGTGTTTGTTAGAACCAGTTCTGTGTCAGATTAGTTCAATATTATTATTGTTAAACAGACATGACAAAGTCAGGGTATATGCAGGAATCTTGAAGTGAAATTAAAGACTTTTTTAAGACTTTTTAATACCTATATAAACAAAAATTAAGACTCCATCGCAACCATCGCAAGTATTTTTTTGTGTGGTAAATAATTAAAAACGCTACTCTTGTGAGTCATGAGAGACAAACTAGAAACAATAGTTAACAGTCCTTCCAAACTTGTGCCTCAAACAAGTATTATGGACAAGACAGGTTTTATTTCCTCCTTTAGTGCATTTAGTCAGATTAAGACAAATAATATTTGTAATTCATATTGACCTGCTTGTAATGTAGCCACAATGGGGCACAAGCCAGTGTCTTATTGTGCCGGTCCCAAGCCCGGATAAATACAGAGGGTTGTGTCAGGAAGGGCATCCGATGTAAAAATTTTTGCCAAATCAAATATGCGAATCGAAACTAAGTCTATCATACCGGATCGGTCGAGGCCCGGGTTAACAACGACCGCCATCGGAGCTGTTCACCTACAGGGTGCCGGTGGAAATTGGACTACTGTAGGTCGAAGAAGGAGAGGAGGAAGGTGTGTTTGTAGGAAGAGAGAGAAGAGGAACGCCAAGAGTATAGGACTGAGAGTAGGAAGTTTAAATGTTGGAACTATGACAGGAAAAGGTAGAGAGATAGTTGACATGATGCAGAGGAGGAAGGTAGACATATTGTGTGTTCAAGAGACCAGGTGGAAAGGTAGCAAGGCTAGAAGTTTAGGAGCAGGGTTCAAGTTGTTTTATCATGGTGTAGATGGGAAGAGAAATGGAGTAGGGGTTATTTTAAAGGAGGAGTTTGTTAGGAATGTCCTGGAGGTAAAAAGAGTGTCAGACAGAGTGATGAGCCTGAGACTAGAAATTGAAGGTGTGATGTTCAATGTTGTTAGTGGATATGCTCCACAGGTAGGATGTGAACTGGAGGAAAAGGAGAAATTTTGGTCGGACCTTGATGAAGTGATGCAGAACATCCCTAGAAGTGAGAGAGTTGTAATTGGGGCAGACTTCAATGGACATGTTGGTGCAGGAAACAGAAATGATGAGGATGTAATGGGCAGATTTGGTATCCAGGAGAGGAATGCAGAAGGACAAATGGTGGTTGACTTTGCAAAAAGAATGGAAATGGCTGTAGTAAATACTTTCTTCCAGAAGAGACAGGAACATATAGTAACCTATAAGAGTGGAGGTAGGGCCACACAGATAGACTACATCTTGTGTAGACGATGTAACCTGAAGGAGATCAGTGACTGCAAAGTAGTGGTAGGGGAGAGTGTAGCCAGACAGCATAGGATGGTGGTGTGTAGGATGACTCTGGTAGTGAAGAAGATGAAGAGGGCAAAGGCAGAGCAGAGGACGAAATGGTAGAAGCTAAAAAAGGAAGAGTGTTGCATGACTTTTAGACAAGAGCTGAGACAGGCTCTGGGTGGTCAGGAGCAGCTTCCAGATGACTGGACAACTACAGCTAATGTAATCAGGGAGACAGGCAGGAGAACACTTGGTATGTCATCTGGTAGGAAAGTTGATAGGGAGACTTGGTGGTGGAATGAGGAGGTGCAGGAATGTATACAGAGAAAGAGGTTAGCTAAGAAGAAGCGAGATGCTGAGGGGACTGAAGAGAGTAGACAGGAGTACAGGGAGATGCAGCGCAAGGTGAAAATAGAGGTGGCAAAGGCCAAACAAGGGGCTTATGATGAGTTGTATACTAGACTGAACAGTAAAGAGGGAGAAACTGATCTATACAGATTGGCAAGGCAGAGAGACAGAGATGGGAAGGATGTGCAGCAGGTCAGGGTGATTAAAGATAGGAATGGAAATGTGTTGACAGATGCCAGTAGTGTGATGGGAAGATGGAAAGAATATTTTGAAGAGTTGATGAATGAGGAAAATGACAGAGAACAAAGAGTAGAAGAGGTGACTGTTGTAAATCAGGAAGTACCAAAGATTGGTAAGAGAGAAGTAAGGAGTGCATTGAAGAGGATGAAGAGTGGAAAGGCACTTGGCCCTGATGATATACCTGTGGAGGTATGGAAATGTCTAGGAGAGGTAGCAGTAGAGTTTCTGACTGGGTTGTTTAACAGGATCTTAGTTAGTGAGAAGATGCCTGAGGAATGGAGGAGAAGTGTGCTGGTGCCCATTTTTAAAAATAAGGGAGATGTGCAGAGTTGCACCAACTGTAGAGGAATAAAGCTGATGAGCCATACAATGAAGTTATGGGAAAGAGTAGTTGAAGCAAGATTACGGGCAGAAGTGAGCATTTGTGAGCAGCAGTATGGTTTCATGCCAAAAAAGAGCACTACAGATGCAGTATTTGCATTGAGGATGTTGATAGAGAAGTATCGGGAAGGACAGAAGGAGCTGCATTGTGTCTTTGTAGATCTAGAGAAAGCTTATGACAGGGTACCCAGAGAGGAACTGTGGTATTGTATGAGGAAGTCTGGAGTGGCAGAGAAGTATGTTAGAGTGGCGCAGGACATGTATAAGGATTGTAAGACAGTGGTGAGGTGTGCTGTGGGCGTGACAGAGGAGTTCAGTGTGGAGGTGGGACCGCATCAGGGATCGGCTCTGAGTCCCTTCTTGTTTGCTATGGTGATGGACAGGCTTACAGACGAGGTTAGGCAGGAATCTCCATGGACTATGATGTTTGCAGATGACATTGTGATATGCAGTGAATGCAGGGAACATGTGGAAGAGCAGCTTGAGAGTTGGAGGTTTGCCTTGGAAAGGAGAGGTATGAAGGTTAGCCGCAGCAAGACTGAGTACATGTGTGTGAATGAGAGCAACCCTAGTGGAAGAGTTAGATTACAGGGAGAAGAGATAAAGAAGGTGGAGGATTTTAAGTACTTAGGGTCAACAGTCCAGAGCAATGGAGAGTGTGGAAAAGAGGTGAAGAAGCGTGTGCAGGCAGGTTGGAACGGGTGGAGAAAAGTGTCAGGTGTGCTATGTGATAGAAGAGTTTCAGCTAAAATGAAAGGAAAGGTGTATAAAACTGTGGTGAGACCAGCAATGTTGTTTGGCTTAGAGACAGTGCCACTGAGAAAAAGACAGGAGGCAGAGCTGGAGGTAGCAGAGATGAAGATGCTGAGGTTCTCTTTGGGAGTGACCAGGATAGACAGAATCAGGAATGAGATCATTAGAGGGACAACACATGTTAGAGGTATTGGAGATAAAGTCAGAGAGGCCAGACTGAGATGGTTTGAACATGTTCAGAGAAGAAATAGGGAATATATTGGTAAAAGAATGCTGAGTTTTGAGCTGCCAGGCAGGAGACCTAGAGGAAGACCAAGGAGGAGGTACATGGATGTGGTGAAAGAGGACATGAGGGTAGTTGGAGTGAAAGAAGACGATGCAGAAGATCGGGTTAGATGGAGAAGTTTGATTCGCTGTGGTGACCCCTGAAGGGAAAAGCCGAAAGGAAAAGAAGAAGATATTGACCTGCTTGTCTCTTTGTATCTTAGTTTAATGTCAAACTGTTTGTTTGGTATTATCTTATCTATTTATTAAAGCAGGGGTTCCAAACATTTAAGACAGAAAACCCCCTAAATAACCGTGCAACCAACTCGCGACCCCCACAGCAAAAATTAGATACTTTTGTAATAATTTTAAGTTACAAAACCATTTCAATTAGGCTTAATTGTGTTTATTTTTACAGTGTATTTCTCTATAACCCCAATTACCCTAAAAAACTGATTAAAAGTCATAATTGTAAAATTGTAAAATTACATTTAGAAATAATCTCGCGACCCCCAGATTTTGCTTCGCGACCCCCGAGGGGTCCCGCTCCCACTTTGGGAACCACGTGTGTTTTGTTGCTCAAAACCAGCTTAATAAAACCATAAATTCTAAGTATGAGCAGGCTCACTTTTCCACAGATATGACTTGTGATCTGGTCTGGTGGCATAATTTGCCAGACTCCAAGCAGATACAGTTCTACTCCTCACTAAAGAAGTTACAGTGTGCTCCTTTAACGTTACTGTCCTATCACAAGCTCTGAATGGTGAACAGAGAGGAGATGAAGCATAAATACACAACATCAAAACAAATGTAATAGGCTTTTTAATTTAAAAATAGATCTAATATTATCAGCTCATTTGATCTAAACTATATCTAAATCTTTATTGGGTTAATTTAGAAGTTTATCTATCAAAGCTGAGAAGACAGTGTTTTAGTGCTATCAAGCACTTTTGAAAACAGCTGTATTGTGAATATTTAGCGACCACATGTGTCGTTTATGTTTTGTGAAAGTGATCCTTAATACATCGTGAGACGGTGATCTTGGTTCTATAGCTGGGTTTCAAGCGCGCAGCGGGGAAACGTATCCAACGAGTCCATTTGCTACAGGCACGCAGACAGACAACGATGCAAAACTAACCAGCGCATGTTCCACACTGGTCTACGCACATTCAAGTAAACACAAAGATCGTGTCTGGGATTTGCCATAGAAGCTGCAGGCGCTTCTCTTTAACACAGTCTCTGCGCTGTTCTTGTACCAGAGCCAAATAGTTCGTTGTGGACATGTTTTGCTAAACTTTCACCAGGCTTTACCATTTATGAAAATTTCACATATTCTGAGTTGCAATGCATACACAAGACATTTCAGGACGTCCTAGCGCTAAAAAATGCATCTCTACAAAGCAAACGAGAAAGTAGAGCCCGTTTACACATGTAGACTAAATATGAAGGCTAATTTTACCTTACCTGATGGAGCAGGTGAATGCACGAGCACGTAGCCTGTGTGTTTATGCCGCGTAAAAACTTTGTACAAATATTCCACTCTTCACGTTTGCGAACAATCCAATACAATACTTTCCATAAAAGTGCTTGAATGCTGCTGCGGAGGTTTTCGTTGCTGATGCCTGGCTCTGATCCAACTCTCTCGTCCTTTGCGCGCTATGGTTGTTGAAGTTAAAGTTTTGCAGTTTATTTGCAGCATCTTGAGATACTCGCTAGATCCCGTAACATAAAGACACACGCTATATTCCTTGTGCGCTCCGGGTCTTTGGTGGTCCACCTGTTTAAAATATAGGCCCACGCTCCTCCTCGCTCTTGAGTCCTGTGCCTCCTCCGACCTGCAGCTGTCACTCGCGTAGCCTGCTCACGTCACTGCGCGCTCAGAGCGGCGTCTGACCGCAGCATCGTGGTTATTTATTTTTGCCTATTTCACGGTCTTAACATTTTATCAAACAAAGACGAATTATCAAGATCTATTTGATATATTGCTTTGCAAAAAATTAAGACTCCCAAATTGGAATTAAGACTTTTTAATACTTTTTAAGGGCCTTAATTTTGGCAAATTTCATTTATCAACTTTTAAGACTTTTTAAGACCCCGCGGACACCCTGAAAGTTAACAGTGAGTTTAACAGAGCAGAAGTGTTTTGTTGGTGGACTTACCGCTGCTCTTCCTCCTGTTTGACTCGCGGTTCTTCTGGCTCCTCTTTAATCTGTGTCTCCAGTTCCTGGTTCAGACCGGGGTTCAGACCAGCTCCAGGACTCGATGGTTGGATGAGAACACTCTCTCTGAACAGCACAACTCTCGGGTTTAGCTTTAGCACAGCTTCCAGCTCCTGTTTCCTCTGGTTTTCCTCTTTGGAGCGGCGCAGTTTCTTCTCAAACTCCGCGATCTTAGTTTGTTTGAGCGCGCAGTCTGCGGACATGTTTTCTTTGTGTTGTTTTTGGCTTTAGCTCAGAGCTAGCCACAGCGAAGAGCACGAGGACATCTAACATCACGTGACGAGAAACGAGATTCACGTTTCTTCTTCTTCTTCTGGTTGTTTCCGGTGAAATACTCTCGGCACTTTGCTGCCTTCATCTGGATGAATGAGGGATTATATCTTAATTATACCTTATCAGAGCCACAGGAACAGTTCACTGGCTTGAAGAAAACTTACAAGAGCTTTTATTGGCAAAATCATCTCCATGTGCCGGAGTCAATGATTTGAGGCTGATTTTGTCTGATTTCGGTAATAAAGTAAAAAAAAAAAAAAAAAAAAAAAAAGCTAACGTTTAGTTTAGTACAGTTTGCTTTTGTTTGCAGTGATGACATAAGGTGTTTCATTATTTTTTTTCTAGATTCCATGCACTAACTCACAGTGGCCTAACCTTATTCTAGTTGATAAAACAATATCTCTGGAGTGGTTCTGGCTACCGCACCACTCTGCTCCTTCTCACTGACCATTCTTGCTTTGTAGGAACCGTCTTTATATTATGTGAATTTTATCATTCTGAACTCCTTTAGACATCACCTGCTGAACTCCTGACTCAATTCCATAAAAACTACATTAAAGCAGTAATATTGTTATTTATTGAAAAGTAGTTTGTTCTTGTGAGGTTTAACAAAATCGAAACTTATCTGAGTCATGATCCAAGTATCAAGACAAAAATCAAATCGTGCAAAACAGAATTGTTCCATTCCTACAAGGAACCAACCACGCCCCAAAACCTGATGGGTGAGAGAGACAGTATAATGACGTACCACAACATTACACTGTATGGACACAAACGTACAGCAAACTAAGATTCAAACAAACCAAATCCAAATTTGTTTGAGTCAATTGAATCAAAACATCATACAGGTGAATATCATCGCAATATCATTGACTAAATGCTCAAAAAGGAAGATGTATAAACTTATAGCCTCCTACCCCTACTACATAATGATGCTATGTAAATGAGGCAGCATATTACCAGAGATGGCAAGTAACTAGTATTTATACTCAAGTACTGTAGATCTGTACTTTACTTGAGAAATAAAAAATCTGATGACTTTCACTTATTACTATTCTCACATAGTATCTGTACTTTGTGCTCCCTACAATTTGAAAACAAGTCAGTTACTTTTTTAGGTCCACAGACAGTTTCGAGTCTGAAAGGCGATGCAGATCTGCTGCGATTTTTTATGTCAAAATTTTTTTCCCAGTTTAACAATTTAGAAAATCCCCCAAATCTTCTAATTTCTAACAATTCCTAATTTGCCATATGATTACATAAAACTTTATTACAAGTGTCTGACTGTAAAGCTCATTTTATGCTACAATGCAGCGAACATTAGCTTTGTAATTATACTTTCTACTTTATTACTTAAGTAAATTTGCAGTGTTTAACTTCTGTACTTTAACTTAAAAAAAAGCTCCCCTGCAACGGAGATTCTGAATCTCTGTGGGACTTCCCTGGTTAAATAAAGGTCAATTAAATAGAAAAAAAAAAAAATAATAATAATAATAATGAGCTTCAGCTGGACTGTTACTGGAGTCACTTTTAGCATCTCTGCAAATTACACACTTACAGGACATACTTAATCATTATCCGTGTGTAACAATGTATAGATAATGTGTTATTACAGAGATATGCAAGACTACAAACAAACAAAAAAAAACAACAACTAAGATTTATTGTTTTTCTTCTATTTATTTACGGTTAGAACTGGCAGGACAAAATACATTGTTGAAGAACATTGTCAAAAACAGTGAAGATGGAGCTCATCTAGTCACAAAATATAAGAAAAAGCAGATTTTGAAATTGAAGAATTCAGTCCTTTACACCTTAAAAAGAACTTGTTTTGATGAAGTTATGTCATGTTTGGAGTTATTTCTGTGAAAATGACGTTAGCCAGTTAGAAAAACAAATACTCGTTTCTGAAATACAATGGGACTAAATCTAAATATTATATAGACTAAATTGTTGGTTATTTTACCCAATCATGAGCATTAATAACGTGGCAGCAGTGCATCTGAAGAAATGAAAACCTGCAGAAGAGCCAAAAGGATGACTGTGGAAGGCGCCACTCTCAATCACAACTTTGACAAGATTAACAGATTTTTTGTTGTTGGAAAGTGGCTACATGACAGTTTTGAGCTCTACAGATATTATTTGGAATCTGAATTTTTGCGTAATGGTATGTAAATACAGACAGGGATACAGTGGACAGGGATAGGTGGTAGGTGAAGACAGGGATTTTCTGACCACTCAAGCATTAGCTGTAGGACAATACAAGATTACTCAAACATGCAGGAATTAATAAAAATACAATTTTGCGTGATGTAATAATGAAAGAACAATGTTGTAACATGGCTAAAAACTCAGAAAAATCAGTTTTACAAAATAGATCTCCTTTAAGTTCAAACTTTTCAAGACCCTGCAAAAACCTTGTGAATTACATTTGTGCTAGAGATGCACAGATCCAGCTTTTTCTGTTCTGATACAGATTCCGATACTTTGGCTTTAAGTATCTGCTGATACTCGATATCAACCCATATTGCTGTCAAGACTGAAATACCTCATTCTTCTTGTGAAATCATAAGACAATTTATCATATATGTTGTGTAACTATTATTTATAGTGCAAGTCACAATCTGAACAAAATGTCAAACATTGTGAGACGTTCTGGATCAACACCAGCCTGTTAATTAGTCTCATTGTGTTCAATTAAAGGGACAACAATGATATCAGCTGAACCGATATCATGGAGCCGATACTCGATACAGCAAAATTTGCTGGATTGGCACCAATATGCAATTCAAGTATTGAATCGGTGCATCCTGACTTTGTGTTATTTCCGTGTGTGTTAAAGTATGTCTATTTAGTTGATGCTCGCAGGCAAATGTTTTCTCCCGGGTTAAACAGCTGTAAGGTTTATCTCTTGTGTGAATTCTGAGGTGTCGTTTGTAAACAGACTGGCTACTAAAGGCTTTCTTACAGGTTAAACAGCTGTAAGGTTTTTCTCCAGTGTGAATTCTGATGTGTCTTTTGCAATCATACTGGCTTCTAAAGGCTTTCTTACAGGTTAAACAGCTGTAAGGTTTTTCTCCAGTGTGAATTGTAAGGTGTTGTCTGTAAGAAGACTTGAGACGAAAAGCTTTTTTACAGGTTAAGCACTTGTAAGGTTTTTCTCCAGTGTGAATTCCAAGGTGGTTTTTGTAAGAAGACTTGACAGTAAATGATTTCTTACATGTTAAGCACCTGTAAGGTTTTTCTCCTGTGTGAATTCTTGTATGTGTTATTAAACTATCCTTTGTAGTGAAGGTTTTCTTACATGTTGAGCAGCTGTAAAGTTTTTCTCCAGTGTGAATTGTAAGGTGTCGTCTGTAAGAAGACTTGTCACAAAAAGCTTTTTTACAGGTTAAGCACTTGTACGGTTTTTCCTCAGTGTGAATTCCAAGGTGGTTTTTGTAAGAAGACTTGACAGTAAATGCTTTCTTACATGTTAAGCACCTGTAAGGTTTTTCTCCTGTGTGAATTCTTGTATGTGTCATTAAACTACCCTTTGTAGTAAAGGTTTTCTTACATGTTGAGCAGCTGTAAGGTCTTTCTCCTGTGTGAATTCTTGTATGTGATATTAAATTTTCCTTTTTATAAAAGGTTTTCTTACATGTTAAACACCTGTAAGGTTTTTCTCCTGTGTGAATTCTTGTATGTGTTGTTAAACTATTCTTTTTAGTAAAGGTTTTCTTACATGTTGAGCAGCTGTAAGGTTTTTCTCCTGTATGAATTCTTGTATGTGTTATTAAATTATCCTTTGTAGTAAAGGTTTTCTTACATGTTAAGCACCTGTAAGGTTTTTCTCCTGTGTGAATTCTTGTATGTATTGTTAAACTATTCTTTTTAATAAAGGTTTTCTTACATGTTGAGCAGCTGTAAGGTCTTTCTCCTGTGTGAATTCTTGTATGTGTTATTAAACTATCCTTTTTAGTAAAGGTTTTCTTACATGTTAAGCACCTGTAAGGTTTTTCTGTGTGAATTCTGAAGTGCACTTTCAGGTAATTTTTTGACGCAAATGTCTTCATACAAACAGAGCACTTGAACCTGTTCTTCTCAGCTTCTTCAGCTGTTCCTGACACATCTCCATTTTTCTCGAAGGAGTTTTGTTGACTTTTTCTGGTCTGAACTGAGTAGTTGTGATCTCCAGCAGCTCCTGAACAGCTGAATGGTCCCCAGTCATCATCATTGTCTGTCTCAGGAGAGTCGCTCTCAGTCTTCAGGTGAAAATGTGTCTCTATTTTGAAGTCCTCTCCATGCGTTTCCTCTCTGTCAGAGATAAAAGCAGACACAATTTGGACTAAAGTGAAAGCAAAGTTACAGTCATCGTCCGATTTGACACATTTTTTAATGAAACTGACTTAAGTTTATAAGATTTGTTATTTCTGTGTTACATTAAAACTATCTCAACCTGTAGGGTAGGGATGGGACGATATATGATACTATCGTTAATCGCTATAACTAAGGGCCGCAATTAAATAATTGTGGCATTTTTTCATAATCGTGAGTACGTGACGATAATCGCAATTATAGCAGCAAGCGCGTGCCTGTGGCTTCATAAGAGCATCTAAAATCTGACTGCTGTGAACCCAGTAAAAGCTGTATTATGGTTAAACAAAGAAAAGGTTCATGTGTTAAAGTTAATTAATGACTCTGAGACAAAGTTAGCAGATTTTTGCTCAACATTGTAAGCATTTGTTCACTTTGAATCATTATTGATTGTACTTTGAACAAAATACAATAAGTAGTTGTTAAAACACATACATATTGTGCACTAAAAAATATCTCAGTGATTTTGAATATGTGCACTTCTACGTTTAGTAAATTATCGTGATAATATCGTTAATCGCAATTATTGTAGTCACAATAATTGTGAGTGCAAATTTTAATATCGTCCCATGCTTACTGTAGGGCTGGAGTAAAGGTTTTGAGGCCCATTCACCGGTGAGTGAAGAGACAGTTGCTCAATATACATATAGGTTTTTTATTTCAAATATTTATGATGCACAATGAAGGGGTTTGGGGGTCTCCTCCCAGATAATGCACTGAAAAAGTGAGTTATTTCGTGCCCTTTGGTGGATTTTTGAGGGGCTGAGGCAGTAAATGTAGAATATAGCTGAGCACTAGTGATGGGCCAAACGAGTCGACGCGTCAACACATGTATAGAGCACTAGAAGTGACACGTGTGCCGAGCCGTGTCAACATGTGTGCCACTTTAAGAAATGTCACATGAACAACACATCTACTGTGTCTTGTGGGTCACATGGTGTCAACACTGGAGCGAGTGTTTCCGACGTCCTTGTTTGATTTCGACCTGCAAAGCTGTTTCTGAGATTGAGGAAAGATGACTGTGCTGCAGTGTGCGGCCAAAAATAATTAGGGCCTTTAATCACAAGCAAATATTTAACAGTAATAGGCTGAGGCTTTGTCCCCACGAAGACAAAACAAGGATAGTTTTAAAAACGATCTGCGTAAAGTTGGAGCTGGCTTAGGATTTATTATCGTAAAAATTAATCTGTAAATCCAGCCTGAAGCCGGTGTAATGCCTGTATCTGACCAGAGTGTGGCGCTGTGACACTGACACAAACAGGAAGTAGAAGTGACGCAATAAGGTAAAAAAAAAAAAAAAGTTTAAAGTAAACAAAAACTTAGCGGAGAACTTTTCACAAACTTCACAAACATTCTAAATTAACAACATGGATCTGAAACTTACAGAAGAGACACAGAAAGTGGATTTATGCTTCAGTATCTTTGGAATATTTTGACAACGTTTCAATACGGATTTAATGGAGATTGTAAGGGATTTAGCTTTGTTTTTCTTTATGTCTTCTGTGATTTATGGTGCAATGAGACGCAGATTTTCACAATGAACATCATCTAAAGGTCAGTACATTCTGCAGATGAGACGTAACTCTGGGGCAGTGATGTCACCGTGGAAAAAAAAAATCCGGATACAGCGTAACTGCGGAGACGCTAAAGCGGAGTTTTGAAATCTTTTCACCCTGAGAGGTGGTTTCAGAAAGCTTCGTTTTCAGTCTCCTAAAACTCCGGCTTCGTGGGGACGATGTGTGGTTCAGGACAAATATTTGTGCTGAAACGCCTGAGCTCGGCTTCGTGGGAACAGGCCCTAAAAGTTGTAATAAGTTTGCTCACAAATTGAGGAGTAATTAGTTCATTCGCTCCCGGAATACGTCATCACCTGGAATACAGTATGTGTAGCTCAACTGGGAGAGCGGGTGTTACTCTGTGCAAAAGGTCGCGGGATCGAATCTCGTGATAGTGATTTTTTTTTTCTCTCTTATTTTATTTGTGCGTGTAGAGGTAAAAAAAAAATCACAAGTTTATGTACTTCTGTAAAAGAAAATGTTGCGTATGGGTCTTCTGTTAGTAACGCGTCTCACCAGCCGTAACTTAACAGCACATCACTGATTGAGCCAAATGTTTTACCCTGACTGCAGTGCATTTATCAAACCACTTGATGGTGCTAGAATGCAGCAACATAGGGTCTACACCAGGGCTATTCAAATAGCGGCCCGCGAGCTAAATGTGGCCCACTAAGCAATATGATGTGGCTCACTATGGAAAAATGGGCCATGAGCTGGATCACATTGTAAAGAAGCCTGGGAAACACTCCGTATCTGATTTACAGTGAACAGTGGTGGATTTACAGAAACATAATGCTAAGCCATAAAGACTGGCCCATCAGAGTAAACAGGGCCATGGACTGGGCCACATTTCTTAGTTAGATCTGGTATTCAGTAGCCTGCAGTACTTTTAAATAAAGTTAATCAGCTAAAATGCCACTGATATTGGTTCAGTCTTATTTCTGGTTCGCATATTGCTCTAGTCCTGTTCAAAATTGTGGTTCACCCCTGAAGTAGCACAAATGTAGACCCAGAGACATAGAGTTGGTTTAATTCTAGGTTTAGCCTAGTGCTTTATCTGTTGTTCTGATTTGCTCACATTCTAGTTTTCATTAATCTCTGCTAGTGTAAGCCTGTTATAGGACAGAGCTATTTAGACTTATTTTCAATTTACTAAACATAAGTTCTAGGGGCAGCTCTTTTGTTCGGCCCACAGACCATAGTCCTTTGAAAAATCTGGCCTTCTGGAAAATATAATTGAATAGCCCTGGTCCACTGAGTCGACCCAGTTTGGGAAATGGGTTACACACACGTTGACGCGTCCTCTACACATCACTAGTTGACAAGTCATTTACCCATCTCTACTGAGCACTACCCACCTCTGCTCTGTGCTGAAGTCCTCTCCCTGTGTTTCCTCTTTGATCTCAGTTTGTCTCTGTTCAAGCAGTGACTCTTCGGTCTTCACCTGGACAAACCTGAACAAAACATGGAAAACACAGAAGAGTGAGGTGGATCATCTTGAGATGATGTGCCCTGCTTGGTCGGGATCTAGCTGGAGGATTTGATGGTGGAGAAAGTGAGAAATACTTTTTGTTCAAGTACATGCATGGGCGTCATAGTAGTTGGTGTGAGTGTGTGTGTGTTTGTGTGTGCGGGGATGAGGGGTGGGGTATGAGCTTGTAATATGGGGGTTGACTGAAATGGGGGTTGGGGGGCATGTGAAATTGTTTTTAATGCACTGTAAAGCACTTTGGGTTACATGGTTTGTATGAAAAGCGCTTTATAAATAAAGTCTGATTTGATTTCATAAGGAGACACAGAAGCAGCAGCTGTAGTCGCTTCTCTGTCCTCGCTCCCGGTGTGTTAACACTACGCTTTCCGCCAAGCAACTTGCTCGCCAATGACGTGTAAACTGAATTGTCTAGAAACTAAGAGACGGAGTTGCCAAGTCCGCTTCTTTAAAGCGACTTTGGGCTTCTTATTTTGGAAAGTCGCTTGTGAATTTTGACGGTCGCGGGTTGCGGTTCTTTGGGCTTGCTCCTTTGCGTCATAAACAAGGTGATTTTTGCGTTTTTTCAAGTTTGCTTCACAAAAATATGGAGTTTTTGCACATTTTTATCTTTTAAAAACTTTATTAAAGATCAAATACTTTTTAAATATGCCAAAATCACTAACCATCAATTTGCTGTGACAGATAATGTTTAATTGATTGCTTATTTGTTAACTACTTTTTATTGAGTGCCTGAAGTCGCTTGTTTTGGGCTTTTTTTCAAAGGCCAGGTCGCTTGCTGCTCTCTGAAAATCTGGCAACCCTGCAAAGAGATTGTTTACCTGCGAGGGGTAGGTACCCTGTGGAGCACCTCATCACAGACTAGTCAAGTGTCTCCTTAACAAAAGGTTTGTGGTCAGTTGTCTGGCAACAGGTAAAACACAAAAGAATAATTTGTATAGTAAATTCTTTAGTTTTTTCCACAACTGTGTCTCCTTTAAATCTAAATAATAAAGTTATAGTTGCCTATAATTTAATCAGGTAAAAGAACATTGTTTTCATTTATTTTTGTGATACAAAAAACTGATGCTGGTTCTAATCACGCCACAAATGGCTACATTATTTCACATTTTAGTGAAATAAGATGTTAAATGCCAAAGTACAATGAAGTGATTTAGAAAAACTATCACTGCCTTGACTTTTAGAACATTACCGGAACCATTTGGGTTAAATAGGTCTGAACCCTTTAAACCAAGGTGTTGGTTAGAACCAGTTCTGTGTCAGATTAGTTCAATATTATTATTGTTAAACAGATATGACAAAGTTAACAGTGAGTTTAACAGAGCAGAAGTGTTTTGTTGGTGGACTTACCGCTGCTCTTCCTCCTGTTTGACTCGCGGTTCCTCTGGCTCCTCTTTAATCTGTGTCTGTGGAGTCTCCAGGTCCTGGTTCAGACCGGGGTTCAGACCAGATCCAGAACTCGATGGTTGATCAGAACACTCTCTCTGAACAGCACAACTCTCGGGTTTAGCTTTAGCACAGCCTCCAGCAGCTCCTGTTTCCTCTGGGTTTCCTCTTTGGAGCGGCGCAGTTTCTTCTCAAACTCCGCGACCTTAGTTTGTTTTAGCGCGCAGTCTGCGGACATGTTTTATTTGTGTTGTTTTTCGACTTTAGCTCCGAGCTAGCCACAGCGAAGAGCACGAGGCTATCTAACATCACGTGACGAGAAACGAGATTCACGTTTCTTCTTCTTCTTCTTCTTCTGGTTGTTTCCGGCAGACTGAAATACTCTCGGCACTTTGCTGCCTTCATCTGGTTGAATGAGGGATTACATCTTAATTATACCTTATCAGAGCCACAGGAACAGTTCACTGGCTTGAAGAAAACTTACTAGAGCTTTTATTGGCAAAATCATCTCCATGTGCCGGACCGGGGCCGGCTTTAGCCATAGACAAGGGTGGGCAGTGCCCACCCAGACGGATGGTCTGCCCACCCAATCGCCCTTTGCCGCCGGGCGGCAACGCACATCAGATTGGGCAGCAACAAACCGGTCTGTCCGCCGTTCAGACGCGAGTGTGCGGAGTGTCAACACAACAAGCATGGCACTGTTCAACTGCAATCCACATATTTATTATATATATTTTTACTTTCTCACACTGCTGGTGTAAATATGACTGTCAGTCCTCATTCGTGTCATTCATAAAAGCACTGTTCAGGGCTGTGAAATGTCGGGGCAGCGCGTCATTGCGCACGGTTTAAAGACCGATTTGGGTTAAACAAACGCCACAGGAATCGCCCTCTTTACAGGCGGACACACAGGACAGAGGAGAGTGTGTAGGTGTGTGTGGTTTACCGTGTGTGTGTCGCTCCCCGCACTGAAGTCCAGACCTCGTTCTCACGCTGTCCTGATGAGCTCCAGCTCCACGCATTGGCTCTCCATGTCCGCATTGTTCCGTGAATCAAATCGTAAAACTTTCTAAGTGCTGCAACGTGGCAGAGAAACAAAGGCCAGCAAGTATCCAAAGCAGCGCGTTCATTTATTTATTTCCTCGCGTTTGATTCACTTCAGTCCATGCGCGCTCACGGCCCTCGTGCGTGCGGTGAGCGTTGAGCTTTGTGTTCGTTTGGAACTTCTGTAGAGACGCTATCGGTGCCGTCCGTGACTTAAAGCAAGGCTCCGCTTCTCCAAACTCTTAATCCACGGCCCGGTTTTACGCGCAGAGGCTGGAATCGGTGCACAAGCCCGGCGAGCTGCGGATGGTTCAATGTGGTCCGGGCCAGGTCCTGACCCGCCCCCTGGAGCAGCGAGGGACGCGCGTAGGCTACTGTGGGAAACTCATGTGCCAAACTATATTTTTTAAACACTCACGTCACGCCAAAAGACACATTCCACTAGAATAATCAAATCTTAATTGATTATTTATTTGTTATTATAACCTAGGCTGCATTTAAAACTGCTAATCCATAAAATTGTGAAAGCATTAATAAAGTAATTGAAAACCTAGTCCTGTAGATGTGAAATCATCATAATCACGATCATAATAATAAAGTACCTTCCTACAAATGCAACCCATAAACTTTCCAGCAATAAAATATGTTTAATGCAACTATAACATTTTAAAACTATAAAAGTACATTGCATAGAAACAGTGCAAAATCTTTAGGATATAAACAAAAGCAATTTCATTTATAGGCACATTTAAAAAGGACAATCTTAAGCCTTAATTTAAACATTTACTGTGCATTTTAGAGTTTTTCTCAACTGCTTTGACACTTTTGAAACTTTGGTTTGATCATTTGATTCCAACATTTATCTCATCAAAAGCTGAGGTGGTCTCGTCATTTGCTACGTTTATCTCTCATTCACAAACTCACATGTTCATTGAGTTTAGTTGGTTTCTCCAACACTACAGACCTGTTCACAGGTAAAGGACTTTAGCCATAATACTGTTTTTAACTCACATCAAGACATTGAGACAATGGTGTGAGAAGAAAACAGGCTGTAGAATGTATCAAATATAAACTATATTTCCAGTGTGATGTTTGTTTAATGGTTTGTCAGTCACACAAATGCACTACAAACTGTAAATAGTTGAATAAAATACCATCACAAATAAGAAAGTAATCCTAAATGTAAGTCATGTTTGTTGTTTTCTTTGTACAATTATGTCTGCATTTACTGTGGATAAAAAGCACAACTTATCCAGAATCATATTCACAGCTTCTGAGCTGTAAAGTCATATGAATGAGAAAATACATGAAAACAGCTGAAGAATGTGTGAGATTTTTATGGTAAACTAAATTTACTTTGAGACAAAAGTTAGTTATGAAACACTGAAGTTCCGTTTAGTTTTCCTTGTGAGCTGTTTTGTAAACTGACTTTTAGAATGGCAAACTGTATAAAGCGATTGAAAAAACTGTAGTGTAAGTGCACAGTCTAAGCAAATAAACCCCACATCCAATTTACTTTTAACATTTGTGTAAAAGAATAGTTTGTAATACCTACTGTTGTGCTGTTTGATTGATACAAGTTACTTTTTCTACAAAAAATTGGGTCCGCGTTAATTTTATATTTGCCCACTCAAAATTTCTGTTTGCCCACCCAAAGTCAGTGGGCTAGAACCGGCCCTGTGCCGGACTCAAGGATTTGAGGCTGATTTTGTCTGATTTCGGTGATAAAGTAAAAAAAAAAAAAAGCTCATGTTTAGTTTAGTACAGTTTGCTTTTGTTTGCAGTGATGACATAAGATGTTTCATTATTTTTTTCTAGATTCCATGCACTAACTCACAGTGGCCCAACCTTATTCTAGTTGATAAAACAATTTCTCTGGAGTGGTTCTGGCTAACGCACCACTCTGCTCCTTCTCACTGACCACACTTCCTGCTTTTTGGGAACCGTCTTTATACTATGTGAATTTTATCATTCCGAACTCTTTTAGACATTTTGCTAAGTTTCTTGATGAACTCCTGACTCAATTTCATAAAAACTACATTAAAGCAGTAATATTGTTATTTATTGAAAAGCAGTTTGTTCTTGTGAGGTTTAACAAAATCGAAACTTATCTGAGTCATGATCCAAGTATCGAGACAAAAATCAAATCGTGCAAAACAGAATTGTTCCATTCCTACAAGGAACCAACCACGCCCCAAAACCTGATGGGTGAGAGAGACAGTATAATGACGTACCACAACATTACACTGTATGGACACAAACGTACAGCAAACTAAGATTCAAACAAACCAAATCCAAATTTGTTTGAGTCAATTAAATCAAAACATCATACAGGTGAATATCATCGCAATATCACTGACTAAATGCTCAAAAAGGAAGAAGTATAAACTTATAGCCTCCTACACCTATTACATAATGATGCTATGTAAATGAGACAGCATATTACCAGAGATGGCAAGTAACTAGTATTTATACTCAAGTACTGTAGATCTGTACTTTACTTGAGAAATAAAAAATCTGATGACTTTCACTTATTACTATTCTCACATAGTATCTGTACTTTGTGCTCCCTACAATTTGAAAACAAGTCAGTTACTTTTTTAGGTCCACAGATAGTTTCGAGTCTGAAAGGCGATGCAGATCTGCTGCGATTTTTTATGTCAAGACTTTTTTCCCAGTTTAACAATTTAGAAAATCCCCCAAATCTTCTATTTTCTAACGATTCCTAATTTGCCATATGATAACATAAAACTTTATTACAAGTGTCTGACTGTAAAGCTCATTTTACGTTACAATGCAGCTAACATTAGCTTTGTAATTATACTTTCTACTTTATTACTTAAGTAAATTTGCAGTGTTTAACTTCTGTACTTTTACATAAAAAAATGAGCTCTCAATGTGGCTGCCAGAGCGTAAGGCGCAGCTCTGCTCAGCTACTCAAAAAAGTGGTTAATTTAGATCAAGAAACTGAACAGAACAGAAAGATTTATTGTCATTGTCACAAAGTACAACAAAATTACGTTTGGAGTGGGCCCCTGGGCCGCTGCACCTTTTGCGCGCCGCCACTCGCTCTTCCATACATGAAATGCAAAGCAAGTATACAACAAAAACACATAACAACACATAACAAAACACAGTACACGTGGTCACGTGATGGGATTTTGTGTGAGGAGTGGGTCGGGGAAAGAAAGGAAAGAGGCGGCAGACGTCATAGACAGGGTATGGGTAGGGTAGGGACCACGGCACCTATTCGTAACATTACGATTGTGATTCAACGGGACAATGTCAAAAGTCAAGACCAGAAATATCGCAAAGCATAATGACTCTGAACTGAGTAAAGTATGAAAATGGCTAGCCAGTTTCTTGTTCTTTTTGTTTAATGAGGGAGCATGTTCTATAAGACATTCCGCGCGATCTTGCCCCCGCCGGTCTAATACTTTAGCTGAAAGCGCAAAGAGTTCTTTGTGTTGGCCGCTATGAGCTCCAGAGAGCAGCTCCAGCTCGTGGCACGGCTGCTCTGCCTAGTCTGATGCCAGTTCAATCAGTGAACCTGCACAACATAACCGTGGAGCAGTGCAAGAAGTTCACTGGAACTAAGAAATAATAATAATAATCATATTTTGCCATAAATTCAAATTTTGTCAGTTATGTAGTTAGAAAAAGCCACGTTAAATGCAGTTATTGAATTAGGCAATATATTTGTAAAATAAAATGGATTCACTTTTTAGTCAGACTTGGCTTCAATAAGTTTGTTCTATATGTTTTAACAATACAATGTTGTGTCGACCTAAACTTATTATAAAAATGATCCGATGCTCGTGGTAAGACCTACCTGAGAATCTTGATCCGTGCGTGAAAAGTTTATGAAAAAGCAGCGGCGTGTCCTCGTTATAATCCTTTTGAATGAAACAACTGCCGGTAAGCAGGCTGCCGGTCCCGGTGTGATGCGAGCGGAGGGTCTTTCGTGTGTGACCGCGTCTGCAGCCCCTGTACAGACGAGCGCAGGGTTGTGTCCACCTCGGGTCGGTTCTCTGGATGCGCGCCGTGGTCCAGGTAAAGCACAGCGCGGGGCTCTGGTCCAGACTGTGCCAAACGGTTCCGCGCTCTTCCTCGTGCTCACTCACAGTGGTCACCGCCGTAAAATTGACAGCCTCTGGTCAGAAACGTCCAGCGACCTGGTGCGCGTGGCCGCGACCCGCGCTGACCCAAAAAGCGCTGAAGGGGCCGGACCTCACGCAGCACCGTGCTCTCCTGGCTTTATCTCTCTGCTCTGTCGTGGGCAGAGCTGCATTCACACTGACACTGTCTCATGTTCACTCTATAATCTAATTATTTTTTATATTAAGTCAACAGGCTTTATGTAAAAGAAAATACATTTTTTTAGACAAAGTTGTTAAAGTTTGTCATTTGAATAGACTTTTACCAAATACATTTCTATTATTACACTTTTTCCCAAACTGAAGCTGTTATAGTAACTTTTGCTGTGATATTAATGCACTGCTTACGTGTCACAGACATGACACGTCTAGGCCGTTCACTGAATGAAATTGTACCCCACACATCTGGCGGGCACCACACCTGCTGCACTCACGGCGTAGCTCTAGGAGAGAGCGCACTAGAGGCCAACAGAGGAATAACTGTCTTAACTGGTCTTAACGGGAAGTCTGAAGGTGCTTTCAGACCAGAGGCGTCAACTCGCACCAGAAGCCCCGCGGTGGCCGCTTATATATTCGAAATTAGTCGTGTTTCTCGCGCGACCAACTTGCAGCTTTCAAACCGCGGCGTGTTCATGTAGCCACGGCATCTGTGACTCTCCATTTTAGAGCACCGTGCAAGTCTGATGTCAAATGGTCGAGTGGATAACGCACAGGACTCTGGTGTGAAGAGCCCGCGGGTGCGTGAGTTCGACTCCAGGCAACAAAACAGCTGATGAAGACATTTGTATCTGTAGTAGATATGCAAATCTTAAACTTTAAGAATCCTATTTTCTGTACAAACACATTGTATTATCGTTTTAAAATACAAAACAGTGCTATGTCTTTATTTAATATAGGTTATGCATAAGTGCAGAAAAAAAAAATATTGAAATTACTCATGCGGGAATTGAACTCGGGACTCTGGGGTCCCAACCCTGCGCTTTATACATGCGCCACTCATTCAAGCTGTGGCTTGCATTGGAAATGACAGTATATAAATCCGGTTCAGTCGAATGAGTAGGTTATTTTTGTCTCGGACATCGCTTTTATTTTGCTGTGAAAGTAAAGTTTATTTGACCAAAAGAGCCGCTTGTTTTTGTCAGAATCGAGGAGTTTATGAATTATAAACACTGACAGCACAGGATGTACAAACGAGAAGAATCCCTGGACTAAAGTTTCTAAATACGATCTTTTTTTTTTTCTTTTGTGGAGCCACAGGGTGAGTCCCAGTCACACATGTTATGTGTTTTTTATGTTTGTGCAGCTTTTGGTAAGAATAAGTTCATAACTTAGAAGCCTGATCATGTTAAAGTCGGAGTACTTGTCGTTTTGAACAACGTACTGTCACTTGCTTGCGCCTCGCGCATGGACGCTCGTCCGCCCTCATGGCCCGTGTAGATAGGAGGCGATGAGCGGCAAATGTCGCTTGAAATCCCATTCATGTGTATGTGTCTGTCAGCGGAGGCGCGTCCTCAAGTGCCGCCAATCAGAGCGGAGAAATGAGCGATGCGAATGGAGGACACAGGGCTTATTTGACATAGTTAAGAAACAGTGGTGTGTGGGGCTGATACCAAGAGGATTAGTTCTCTTGTCCATGTCTGCAGGGGCCTTCCAGCTGTAGTACTGGTCGTTAACACTGTCACTTTGCTCTTCACATGTTGGTCGCGCTTATTAGACGCCCGTCTGCCCTTAAACGCTCGCGCCGGTCGTAGTAGACTCTCCGCGCCGCTCTGGTCGTGCGAAATCGCGCCTACACATAGACATAACATTGAAAGTGTTCGCGTGGTCGCGTTTGGTCTGAAAGCACCTTTAAAGGGGCAAGATCGCGCGGATTGTCTTCATCATGCTCCTTTTCAAACATGTTGTGTTTTATCTTGTCAAATAATGACTGTAACTGTATACCTACCTCATAGAAGTAAAATGTTAGTGCTAAATATTAAAAAGGTAAACAAAATAAAAAATAAAAGTCATCTGGGTTTGTTTACTTTGATATTTAATGTTTTATAAAAGTATCCGATCGAGACTCGGTATCAGCAGATATTAAAAATCAAATGACTCGGAGGCAAAAAACCTGATCAGGACATCCCTTGTTGTAACATGACAAAATATATTTAAAAAAATGTATATATATACTGTAATTTCGGCCCTATTGAGCGCACCTGAATATAAGTCGCACCCACTAGAATCTATAATTTTGCTGCATTGCCTTATAAGCCGCACAGTTCAAAGCTCATGAAAAAAGTAGCGGCTTATAATCCAGAAATTACTAATTATATATATATATATATATATATATATATATATATATATATATATATATATATAATATATATATATATATATATATATATATATATATATATATATATATATATATATATATATATATATATATATATATATATATATATGCATGCACAGATCCAGCTTTTTCTGTTTCGATACAGATTCCGATACTTTGGCTTTAAGTATCTGCTGATACCTGATATCAATCCATATTACTGTCAAGACTGAAATACCTTATTTTTCTTGTCAAATCATAAGACAATTTGTCATATAATGTTGTGTAAGAAGTCACAATCTAACAACTTAATCTGAACAAAATGTTTAACATTGTGAGACGTTCTGGATCAACACCAGCCTGTTAATTAGTCTCATTGTGTTCAATTAAAGGCACAACAATGATATCGGCTGAACCGATATCATGGAGCCGATACTCGATACAGCAAAATTTGCTGGATCGGCACCAATATGCAATCCAAGTTTTGAATCGGTGCATCCTGACTTTGTGTTATTTCCGTGTGTGTTAAACTATGACTATTTAGTTGATGCTCGCAGGCAAATGTTTTCTCCTGGGTTAAACAGCTGTAAGGTTTATCTCTTGTGTGAATTCTGAGGTGTCGTTTGTAAACAGACTGGCTACTAAAGGCTTTCTTACAGGTTAAACAGCTGTAAGGTTTTTCTCCAGTGTGAATTGTAAGGTGTCGTGTGTAAGAAGACCTGACACGAAAAGCTTTTTTACAGGTCAAGCACTTGTAAGGTTTTTCTCCTGTGTGAATTCTAAGGTGGTTTTTGTAAGAAGACTTGGCACTAAATCCTTTCTTACATGTTAAACACCTGTAAGGTTTTTCTCCTGTGTGAATTCTTGTATGTGTTATTAAATTATCCTTTTTAGTAAAGGTTTTCTTACATGTTGAGCAGCTGTAAAGTTTTTCTTCTGTGTGAATTCTTCTATGTGTTATTAAATTATCCTTTTTAGTAAAGGTTTCTTACATATTCTGCAGCTGTAAAGTTTTTCTCCTGAGTGAATTCTGACGTGCACTTTCAGATATTTTTTAGATGTAAATGTCTTCATACAAACAGAGCACTTGAACCTGTTCTTCTCAGCTCCTTCAGCTGTTCCTGACACATCTCCATTTTTCTCGACTGCTCTTGTCTCTGGTTCAGTCTCGTTTTGGGAGGAGATTTGTTGACTTTTTCTGGTCTGAACTGGGTAGTTGTGATCTCCAGCAGCTCCTGAACAGCTGAATGGTCCCCAGTCGTCATCATTGTCTGTCTCAGAAGAGTCGCTCTCAGTCTTCAGGTGAAAATGTGTCTCTATTTTGAAGTCCTCTCCATGCGTTTCCTCTCTGTCAGAGATAAAAGCAGACACAATTTGGACTAAAGTGAAAGTAAAGTTACAGTCATCGTCCGATTTGACACATTTTTTAATGAAACTGACTTAAGTTTATAAGATTTGTTATTTCTGTGTTACATTAAAACTATCTCAACCTGTAGGGTAGGGATGGGACGATATATGATACTATCGTTAATCGCTATAACTAAGGGCCGCAATTAAATAATTGTGGCGTTTTTTCATAATCGTGAGTACGTGACGATAATCGCAATTAAAGCAGCAAGCGCGTGCCTGTGGCTTCATAAGAGCATCTAAAATCTGACTGCTGTGAACCCAGTAAAAGCTGTATTATAGTTAAACAAAGAAAAGCTTCAGGTGTTAAAGTTAATTAATGACTCTGAGACAAAGTTAGCAGATTTTTGCTCAACATTGTAAACATTTGTTCACTTTGAATCATTATTTATTGTACTTTGAACAAAATACAATAAGTAGTTGTTCAAACACATACATATTGTGCGCTAATAATGATTTTGAATCTGTGCACTTTTACGTTTAGTAAATTATCGTGATAATATCGTTAATCGCAATTATTTTAGTCACAATAATTGTGAGTGCAAATTTTAATATCGTCCCATGCTTACTGTAGGGCTGGAGTAAAGGTTTGAGGCCCCTTCACCGGTGAGTGAAGAGACAGTTGCTCAATATACATATAGGTTTTGAGTACCTTTATTTCAAATATTTATGATGCACAATGAAGGGGTTTGGGGGTCTCCTCCCAGTTAATACACTGAAAAAGTGAGTTATTTCGTGCCCTTTGGTGGATTTTAGAGGGGCTGAGGCAGTAAATGTAGAATATAGCTGAGCACTAGTGATGGGCCAAATGAGTCGACGCATCAACACATGTATAGAGCACTAGAAGTGACACGTGTGCCGAGCCGTGTCAACATGTGTGCCACTTTAAGAAATGTCACATGAACAACACATCTACTGTGTCTTGTGGGTCACGTGGTGTCAACACTGGAGCGAGTGTTTCCGACGTCCTTGTTTGATTTCGAACTGCAAAGCTGTTTCTGAGAGTGAGGAAAGATGACTGTGCTGCAGTGTGTGGCCAAAAATGATTAGGGCCTTTAAATGTGTGGCTTGACAGAGCCATAAGCAACTAAATAATGAATCACAAGCAAATATTTAACAACAAGAGGCTGAAAGTCGTAACAAATTTGCTCACAAATTGAGCCGAGTTATTGGTTCATTAGTACCTGGATTACGTCATCTTAACTGGGAGAGCGGGTGTTGCTCTATGCAAAATGTCACAACATTGAGTCTTATGACTATTCATTTTATCCCTTATTTATTAGGACCAGGTCTGAACCAGGTTTGAACCAGGCCTGAACCAGGTCTGAACAAGGACTTTCCTTTAAACCAGGGGTCTCAGACTCGCGGCCCGGGGGCCAAATGCGGCCCCCGAGATGATTTTTTGCGGCCCCCGGGATGATTTCAAATTAACATTGAATACGGCCCGCACCATATAAGTCAGCGGCCCACACCGTAGGTCAGTGGCCCGCCCGTAACAATTTGAACTACAGGTCCCACAATGCACTGCATCGTAGCGCAGCCTCAGCTCCTCCCCGCTGCCCCGTGCACCACCACCACCAGCAGCAGCAGCAGCAGCAGCAGCACAACACGACAGAGAGATGAATGAGAACTCAGAGTCACTTTTAAACTCTCCACAACAAAGAATCGGACAGAGCACAGAAGGATTATGAGAGCAGAAGTGTCAGACGCAGGAGGAGAGACTGTCAGCCTAAGCAGCTGCTCTTTTACAACAGAAAGGCACAGAAGTTGATTCTTTCTTTTATGCAGACAGGTGAGCTTCTCTGACTTAGTTCGATGTCATAATGAAGTGCCTCATGTGTCAAGCTCCACACCACTTTTTATTTGACGAAATTTGATCTAATATCCGCGGAGAAACGTGCATAAACTCCTGCTGAAAAAGACGTTTAGCAATGCGAACCGGCACCGCGAGCGTAACCGCGGCGACACGCACGAGGAAACACACGTGGCTTCATCAGTAGCTAATCGTCATCAATACAAACGTGTGCTGAGACGTCCTGACAAAGGCTCACTTCTGTAGTGTTTGTGAAACAGACTGAAAGTGTGGAGAGCACAAGAGCAGACACAGACCAGACTGGAAAATGAACCTATGGAAATATAAAGACTTTTACTGTTGAAATGTGACTTGAAAACCTCTAAAATGCACCAGAATACAGTAAATAGCCTGCAATTTGGTCAAAATTACCTGGTGAGGACAGTGTGACCCTGGTTAAACACTTTTATTTACTTTTTCATTACATAGGAGAGAGTATTGTAAAATGCATTATATATAATACTGTTATTATATTGTAGGCTCGATATTGGAGGTACAACGTAATCATTTGATTTATATTGAACATATAAGAGCCAGGCCAAAATTTTAAATGCGGCCCTCGACCCATTTACCTCCGATCAATGCGGCCCCAGCTCCATTTGAGTTCGAGACCCCTGCTTTAAACTGACCCACCTGAGACAATCTATGCAATGAAAAAGAATATCTGTAATGTTATATCTTTTATGTAAAAAAAAAAAAGACAAAAAATCCAGCAGACGGTTTAAATGGATTTAACACGCTGCTTTGGTGTCGAGGCAAAAAATGTACAAGTTTATGTGCTTCTGTAAAGGGAAACATTTTGTATGTGTATGCAAAGTAAATAAAAAGGTTTCTTCTGTTAGTAATGGCATTTCACCAGTTGTAAACTTAACCATAACTCTCTGATTGAGCCAAGTGAGTGGCTTACCCTGACTGCAGTGCATTTATCAAACCATTTGATGGTGCAATAGAATGCATCAACACAGGGTCTACACTGGATTGACCCAGTTTGGGAAATGGGTTACACACTCGTTAACCCATTGTTGATCATTTATCCATCACTACTGAGCACTACCCACCTCTGCTCTGCGCTGAAGTCCTCTCCCTGTGTTTCCTCTTTGATCTCAGTTTGTCTCTGTTCAAGCAGTGACTCTTCGGTCTTCACCTGGACAAACCTGAACAAAACATGGAAAACACAGAAGAGTGAGGTAGAACATCTTGAGATGATGTGCTCTGCTTGGTCAGAATCGCTGCTGGAGGATTTGATGGTGGAAACAGAGGTGAGAAATACTTGTTCAAGTACATAACTACTGTGTCATATGACGCCCAACCCTTTTCGTATCACAGGCAAAAAAAAGGGAGCTCATTAGCAAACGCATTATAAAGTTCAAGGTTTTATCGTGCTTAAAATGTCGTTTCGTTGTTAATTGTGACTAGGAGGACCTTTGTGACTAATGTTACCCAGCCGTGCACGTGCAGTTCAATGTTAAAATTGATCTGTTTTATTTGGAAATCTAGCTAATAATGTACTGTTGTCAGTCATAAAATTTGTATACACAAGACCCTCGTTTCCTGCTTTAGCAAAGCCTTTGACAAAAGCTAACAGATTTTTAAAGCTACAAGCAACCCATTTTGTTGGACTAAATTAATCATAAAATAATTACTAGTAAATGTTGTGACTCTGAAGCAGAAATGGGAGGTGTACACATTAGCATATTTAGCCTTAGCTTCAACACATGAATGAACTGTTAAAATAGCCTTTTAGCCACTACTGGGTCTAGCAAAGTAAAACAAACTTAAAACAAATGTAAAAATCACCTCTTCAGCCTTGTGAAAGATCAGATCCTGATCCAAGACGAATCTAACAAGCTCAGACAAAATGCTTCTATTTGTCAGAAGTAATACACCAAAGTCTATGTCAGGTCCCACAGAGTAAGTCATTGTAAGTCATGTTTAAAAATCCCTCCAAAAACGAACTACTTAACACTGGTTTAAATGAAAGCAACGTCTTCTTTTGCCTCTGGCTAAGAATTCAATTCAATGTTTACAAACATGCAAGATAAGAACTCGAGGGAAAAAAGTTGATTGAAGCTTTCCCAGTGCTGAGTTAACGATGCAGCGTGTGCTCGCGTGTAATCTTGAACGTGAACAAAATTAGAAGAATCCTGGATAAACACTCCTGTGGGTCAGAAATGTTGGGTGCTTTAGTTCAAAGAACAGACAGGACACCAGTGCAGCAGCAGCAGCATGATCCACTCTGCCGAGAAAGACGAGGGAGGTGAATGGAGAGAGACGCAGCAGGCTAGAGCGAGTGAAGCTAACCAACTTCAAATAATAGAGATAATTGCATTTTAAAGCTCTTTTAATTGTGATGGCAGAAAAAAAGTGATAATAAATGTACAGAAGCTGCCCAGACTTCCATAATTGCAGTGAAAAAATATAAATAACAGGAGGGGCTGTGTTCGTCCCAAGACTGTCCCGGTGGAAAGTTTTGATCGTAGGCGTCACTTCGCCCCAGACGCGTGGCAGTAGTCACTTGATCATTCGAAAACTTGTAGCTTTCAAATCGCGGCGTGTTCATGCAGCCACGGTATCTGTGATTCTTCAATAAACTGCAGGTTAATGTCTGTTGTCCAGTGGTCGCTCTGGAGTGAAGAGCCCACGGGTGCATGAGTTGGACCCCATTACAGCTAATGAAGACTTTTGTATCTGAAGCAGATATTCAAATGTATTACTTTAATACTTCTTTACAAGGGTTAGGGTTAGCACATTATATTATCGTTTTAAAACCGCAAAACAAACACTATTCCTTCATTTGAATATATGCATAAGTGCAGAAAAGAACGAACATTTTGTGGAGCCACAGGTCGCAGTCACGCATGACCTGTGTTTTTATATTTGTGCAGCTTTTGGTTAGAATAAGTTAGTAACTGATAAGTCTGATCATGTTAAAGCCGTAGTACTGGTCGTGTTGAACGACTGTCACTTTGCTCGTCACGTGCTGGTCGCAAATGGACGCCCGTCCACCCAAACGTTTGCACCAGTCGTGGTAGATGCTCAACGCCGCTCTGGTCGCACGTAAGTCACGTTTACACATAGCATTGAAAGTGGCCGCGTGGTCGGGTTTGGTGTGTGAGCACCTTAATGGCCTGTGCACATAGGACACGATCTGTCGCTGTAGATTTGCTTTTTGGAGCGGGAAGACGCTCCAAATGACAAAGTGGGCTGGGGAAAGCTGCCGTGAAATATTTTAATCTGAACAAACTAAATGCTTGCTGCGTAAGCGATCATGGACAAGAGAATTAATCTTCTTGGGATCAGTCCAAAACACCACTGTCACCGCTCTCTATTTGCGTCACTCCAGTTGAAAAACAACCATCTGTAGCAGCGGCAGTGCCTCTTAAAGCTGTCATTTCTTTGCTCTGATATGCGGCTCATCGGGGCGCTATTCTGCTAACAGACACATAACGGGATTTCAAGCTAAATTTGCCGCTCCTTGCTTCTAATGGCCCGTATACACAAAGGATGCAATGAGAGACAAATTTAAAAGATTTTAAACATAACTGAGCAAAAACTTTTATTAAAGCTTAAAATGTTATTTACCAAATTAATTCTAAATGTCTTTATTAAAGAAAACAAAATTTATTTTACAAAATTTATTTTACAGAACATTTCCTAAATGATTTAAAAATACAAAGTTAATTAAGCTGATGTGACTGAAAATATAACTGAGCACCACTCACCTCTGTTCTGTGCTGACGTCCTCTTCCTGTGTTTCCTCTTTGATCTCAGTTTGTCTCTGTTGAAGCAGTGACTCTTCTGTCTTCACCTGGATAAACCTGGACAAAACAGTGAGGGGGATCATCTCCAGAGGCATAATTCACTTGGTCGACTAAAAACATGTCCCATCGACCAATTGATTGACTACAACAGGGGCGTGTCAAAAGCTTTGAAGAATAAAAAGTAGGTTTGTCAAAAGTATCAAAAATGAATACTAATGGATTGTAAAACTGGTTTCGGTACAAGATTTGAACAAGTATCAACAGAAAAAAATATGGCATAAACAGGGTAAAATTGTTTATTTTCTGGAGAGTTTAAGAATAATATTGAGCTTTATCAAAAAACAAATTGTTTAATAAAGACAAACTCAGGTCTATTCTTTAGAATCAAAGTTGAGTTTGAATTTTTTTTACTGTGACAACAATACTAAAAAAAAAAACGTATTATCTGACCCAAACTGTGCTCAAAAGATCCAAATGTGACTTATAAAAATGTTAGTCGACTAAGACTCTATCGACCAATTAATCGACTCAACGACTAAAGTAAACTGGTTTCTGAAAATCCAATTTGCACACGTGGTCCCGACCGACTGTAGTCCGACTTCAGAACAAATGTAACTGAGCATGATCACAACTCCTGCCCGCTCCACATTCCAGCGATAAAGTGAAGAAGTTTAAAACAATAAAGTGTCCTTCACAAAGTGGCACACACATCCTCACTCATTTAACTACATGTTTAACACAGTTTTAAATGTTTGAAATTGATGCATAATAATGTCCCAGAAACACCAGTGTGTTATCGTACAGACAAAATTGCAAAGTTACTTATAATAAATGATATTAACAATAATTAAATAGTTGAACATAATACACGGATAATGCAGTAGTGGACTTGACGCAGCAGGACAAGTCTTTCCATGAGACTCAGCTTACTCTTGAATGTAACAGGAACAAAACTGATTCAACGAGTTTCGTGAACGTGTAAACGCACTGATTGTTTCCACTGAATCCTTTGGTCCTGAGCCAAATCAGCTTTATAAATGTCAAATGGATAGTCAACGAGGTTTAGTGTAATGTAAACTGATATGTCTAGATAGAAAAAAGAGAGGGTTTTCCTGTGAGGGGTAGGTCGCTGTGGAGCACCTCCTCACAGACTAGTCTAGTGTCTCCTTAACAAAAGGTTTGTGGTCAGTTGTCAGGCGACAAGTAAAACACAAAAGAATAATTTGTATTTAATAAATCCTTTTCACAACACTGTCTCCTTTAAATCTAGATGTTAAAGTTATATTACCTATAATTTAATGAATAAATTATAGGTAAATATAACCTATAAATATAACTGATTAATAATCAGTTGGATAGAAGCTAAAAATAATATTGTTTAAATGTCATTTATTGAAGAGTTTAGTCACGCCACAAATCGCTGCATTTTAAACGAGTTTAATGCCAAAGTACAATGAAGTGATTTAGAAAAACTTGATCACTGCCTTGACCTTTAGAACATTACCAGAGCCATTTGGGTTAAATAAGTCTAAACCTTTAAACCAAGGTGTTGGTTAGAACCAGTTCTGTGTCAGATTAGTTCAACATTATTATTGTTACAGATATGACAAAGTTAACAGTGAGTTCAACAGAGCAGAAGTGTTTAGTTCGTGGACTTACCGCTGCTCTTCCTCCTGTTTGACTCGCGGTTCCTCTGGCTCCTCTTTAATCGTCAGGTCCTGGTTCAGACCGGGGTTCAGATCAGCTGGTGGATCAGTTGGTTGGATCAGAACACTCTCTCTGAACAGCACAACTCTGGGGTTTAGGTTTAGCTTTAGCACAGCCTCCAGTAGCTTCTGTTTCTTCTGGTTTTTCTCTTTGGAGCGGCGCAGTTTCATCTCAGACTGCGCCACCATCCTTTGTTTTAACGCGCAGTTTGCGGACATGTTTTATTTGTGTTGTTTTTGGCTTTAGCTCCGAGCTAGCCACAGCGACAACCACGAGGACATCTAGCATCACGTGACGAGAAACGAGATTCACGTTTCTTCTTCTTCTGGTTGTTTCCGGCAGACGGAAATACTCTCGGCACTTTGCTNAGGAGGAGAACACATACAGTCTGCTATTTTAACTCTGGGGTGGTTCTGGCAACGCACCACTCTGCTCCTTCTCGCTGACCATACTTGCTGCTTTTTGGGAACCGTCTGCAGTCCTGCGATACCTCACCTAGAGCTGGAGTGAAATGAAAGTGAGTGGAGCCTGGCTATCTACCAACAAAAAACCTACCCTGTCTTTTATATTATTTTGTTGAGAATGAGTATCTCCAAGACTGTTGCAGATGCAGAGTCAGAGCACACCACTACACTACAGGCTTCTGCTTCGTTTCTTGCACCTAGTATTTTCTTTTTAACTGTGGTTATGGGGGTAGTCTGGATGCTGTGAGCAATATATAAGAATACTTCCACCGTATTCCCTGCGTGTCGTGAAAGGCGACTAAAAGGGACGAGGTGACAGGACTGGGAATCCTCTCCCCTGTAACTTGTTTCCCAGACACGGACATAGCAGAGGCCATAGTAGTTTTCCAAAGCCTGATCTCGTCAGATCTCAGAAGATAAGCAGGGTTTGGCCTGGGCAGTACTCAGATGGGAGACCGCGGAGGAACCTCAGGTGCCACCAACAGAGGAGAAACTCGTTGTTGTGTCTGTAGGCAAGACACTAAATCCACATTGCCTAGTATGAGTCTGGTGTGTGAATGAATGTGTGCCCTCACTAAGCCCTGTCCAGGCTACTCCACCTCGGTGGAACACAGCCTCAGTATAAAAAAAAAATTATAAATACCAAGTTTTTTTACAGTATCTAAGTTACACCCAACACTGCTGCTGAGAACTGGAGATGGGACGGTATTGAAAATAGCATTGTATCATTCAAGAGTCACGTTTCAATTAAATTCTGGTGTTTGGTTCTGTCCTCATGTGTCCTTCCATAACTCGTGTCATGTTCATGCGATTAGTTAAGAGATGATTCCACTGTAAGTTCTCAGAGGAAAAACTCAGCAGCTTATTGTCTTTATATTTTATCATTCTGAACTCTTTTAGACATTATCTTGCTGAACTTCTGACTCAGTTCCATAAAAAATACATTAAAGCAGTGACATTGTTATTAATTGAAAAGTCATGTTTTATTTAGCAAAGTCGCAGAAAAAAACGTATCTGAATCATGATCCAAGTATAGAGACAAAAATCAAATCGTGCAAAGCAGAATTGTTCCATTTCTACTGCACGAGAACCTTAGCAAATGTGGGAGATTTCTGTAAAGATGTTAGACCACAGAGCAATTATGAGAGAAGACATTAGTTCAGCGACATCATTCTGTCATATATGTGATACGCAGATGTGATTAACTCCAACCAGTTAGAAAAACAAATACATGTTTCTGAAATACAACGGGACTAAATCTAAATATTATATAAACTAAATTGTTGGTTATTTTACCCAATCATGAGCATTAATAACTTGGCAGCAGTGCATCTGAAGAAATGAAAACCTGCAGAAGAGCCAAAAGGACGACTGTGGAAGGCGCGACTCTCAATCACAACTTTGACAAGATTAACAGATTTTTTGTTGTTGTAAAGTGGCTACATGACAGTTTTGAGCTCTACGGATATTATTTGTAATGGTATGTAAATGCAGACAGGGATACAGTGGACAGGGATAGGTGGTAGGTGAAGACAGGGATTTTCTGACCACTCAAGCATTAGCTGTAGGACAATACAAGATTACTCAAACATGCAGGAATTAATAAAAATACAATTTTGCGTGATGTAATAATGAAAGAACAATGTTGTAACATGGCTAAAAACTCAGAAAAATCAGTTTTACAAAATAGATCTCCTTTAAGTTCAAACTTTTCAAGACCCTGCAAAACCTTGTGAATTACATTTGTGCCAGAAATTCACAGATCCAGCTTTTCTGTTCCGATACAGAATCCGATACTTTGGCTTTACTCGATATCAACCCATACTACTGTCAAGACTGAAATACCTCATTCTTCTTGTGAAATCATAAGACAATTTATCATATATGTTGTGTAACTATTATTTATAGTGCAAGTCACAATCTGAACAAAATGTCAAACATTGTGAGACGTTCTGGATCAACACCAGCCTGTTAATTAGTCTCATTTGTTCAATTAAAGGGACAACAATGATATCAGCTGAACCGATATCATGGAGCCGATACTCGATACAGCAAAATTTGCTGGATTGGCACCAATATGCAATTCAAGTATTGAATCGGTGCATATGGACTTTGTGTTATTTCCGTGTGTGTTAAAGTATGTCTATTTAGTTGATGCTTGCAGGCAAATGTGTGAATTCTGTAAACAGACTGGCTACTAAAGGCTTTCTTACAGGTTAAACAGTTGTAAGGTTTTTTTCTAGTGTGAATTCTGGTGTGTCTTTTGCAATCATACTGGCTTCTAAAGGCTTTCTTACATGTTAAGCACCTGTAAGGTTTTTCTCCAGTGTGAATTCCAAGGTGGTTTTTGTAGAAGACTTGACAGTAAATGCTTTCTTACATGTTAAGCACCTGTAAGGTTTTTCTCCTGTGTGAATTCTTGTATGTGTAATTAAACTACCCTTTGTAGTAAAGGTTTTCTTACATGTTAAGCACCTGTAAGGTTGTTCTCCTGTGTGAATTCTTGTATGTGTTATTAAATTTTCCTTTTTATAAAAGGTTTTCTTACATGTTAAACACCTGTAAGGTTTTTCTCCTGTGTGAATTCTTGTATGTTGTTAAACTATTCTTTTTAGTAAAGGTTTTCTTACATGTTGAGCAGCTGTAAGGTTTTTCTCCTGTTGAATTCTTGTATGTGTTATTAAATTTTCCTTTTTATAAAAGGTTTTCTTACATGTTAAACACCTGTAAGGTTTTTCTCCTGTGTGAATTCTTGTATGTGTTGTTAAACTATTCTTTTTAATAAAGGTTTTCTTACATGTTGAGCAGCTGTAAGGTCTTTCTCCTGTGTGAATTCTTGTATGTGTTATTAAACTATCCTTTTTAGTAAAGGTTTTCTTACATGTTAAGCACCTGTAAGGTTTTCTGTGTGAATTCTGAAGTGCATTTTCAGATAATTTTTGACGCAAATGTCTTCATACAAACAGAGCACTTGAACCTGTTCTTCTCAGCTTCTTCAGCTGTTCCTGACACATCTCCATTTTTCTCGAAGGAGTTTTGTTGACTTTTCTGGTCTGAACTGAGTAGTTGTGATCTCCAGCAGCTCCTGAACAGCTGAATGGTCCCCAGTCATCATCATTGTCTGTCTCAGAAGAGTCGCTCTCAGTCTTCAGGTAAAATTGTGTCTCTATGTTGAAGTCCTCTCCATGTGTTTCCTTTCTGTCAGAGATAAAAGCAGACACAATTTGGACTAAAGTGAAAGCAAAGTTACAGTCATCGTCCGATTTGACACATTTTTTAGATTTGTTATTTCTGTGTTACATTAAAACTATCTCAACCTGTAGGGTAGGGATGGGACGATATATGATACTATCGTTAATCGCTATAACTTAGGGCCGCAATTAAATACAGGGTTCGTAAAGATTGTGTTTCATGATTTTCCATGACTTTTCCATGACTTTTCCAAAACAATTGTCAACATTTTCATGACCTATTATCCTATTAATCCCACCCCCTTTCCTAATTATAACTTATTTATACGTTTTTCAGTTTTCTGTTACATATTATTATGGTCAGCACATTAACAGGAGAGAAAAACAAAAACAAATACTAAAACTTTTCAATGTCTTCATAATTCATTAATATCATTTCTTTATATTTCTTCTTAAATTACATCATGCTGGAACATTGCTTCAACTAGGCTCAGGTCATAATTTGACATCAGATACTGAGATACAAAAGCGTTTCAATGTATGAAATTTAGGTAAACTGTATTTGTTACATTGCCCCTTAGAATATAAATAATATGCTGTTCAACAAAAAGTTTTTGTATATTTTTAGGTAATGAATTCTGTTTCACTCTAAACATAAGTTGAGCTGTTTGGTATTCTACTATGTCGTTAAACTTAAGTATTTTCGATTTTAAAAACCATATTAGTGTGATCAAGATAACCACATTTATTGATAATGCTTATTGCCTTTTTCTGTAACCGGATAATTTGCAAAATTGAACTTTTGTAGTCGTTTCCTCAAATCTCAGCACAATAGGTTACATATGGCAAAACCAAAGAAGAGTAGGCCTATAGAACATGTAATGATTTATGATCAAGAAAATATCTTGCTTTACATTATTGAGATGTTCTTAGACAATTTATTTTCAATATATTTAAGTTAGTCTTTCCAATTTTTATTTTCATCTAAACTAATCTAACTTAATCTAGAGTCCTAAAAAAACAACATTTAATTTGTATTTGACAGCAGCCTATAGAGAGTTTATATTTGTGCTTGTGGTTGTGTGACAGTGGCAGGTTAAGCAGGTGGAACACAGCAGCATCATATCAGATTAGCTGTGTTAGCATCATAGTTTAGCATCTGTTAACTCTTACACAAACTGACTTCTGTGTGGACACGATGTGGAGTTAGTGTAGAAGAGTTTTAGCGCATTTAGTAACAAATCTGCCACTCAAATGAGCCGCATGAAGCCGTCTGACAACTCGAAAAAGTTTTTGATAGAAGCTAACATCGCATCGGGCTAGCGTGTGGCGTGTGCTCGCGGCGTAATGCCTTTTCTTTAAAACTTGCGTGTGAACGAAATTAGATGAATCCCATGTAATTATTCCCGTGGATAACAGGTGTGGAGCGCTTGGGCCAAAGCACAGACAGGAGTGGACAGAACACGCACAGCAGTTACACTAGCATCAGCCTCCTCCCTCCGATCCACTCCGGTCTGCTCTGCTGAGGTGGAGAGAGACGCAGCTGAAACCAGCAAGGCTCACATTCGGGGGATGCCGTTAGTCTCGAGCCCTGTTTGTTGTCATTTTCCGAAACTTTTCCAAACCCAGTAAAATTCCAAAACTTTTCCAGGGCCTGGAAATTGTGAGTACGTGACGATAATCGCAATTATAGCAGCAAGCGCGTGCCTGTGGCTTCATAAGAGCATCTAAAATCTGACTGCTGTGAACCCAGTAAAAGCTGTATTATGGTTAAACAAAGAAAAGGTTTATGTGTTAAAGTTAATTAATGGCTCTGAGACAAAGGTAATAGATTTTTGCTCAACATTGTAAGCATTTGTTCACTTTGAATCAAATTTATTATACTTTGAACAAAATACAATAAGTAGTTGTTCAAACACATACATATTGTGCACTAATAAATATTTCAGTGATTTTGAATCTGTGCACTTTTACGTTTAGTAAATTATCGTGATAATATCGTTAATCGCAATTATTTTAGTCACAATAATTGTGAGTGCACATTTTAATATCGTCCCATGCTTACTGTAGGGCTGGAGTAAAGGTTTTGAGGCCCATTCACCGGTGAGTGAAGAGACAATATACATTGCTCAATATACATATAGGTTTGAGTACCTTTATTTCAAATTTTTATGATGCACAATGAAGGGGTTTGGGGTCTCCTCCCAGTTAATACACTGAAAAAGTGAGTTATTCGTGCCCTTTGGTGGATTTTAGAGGGGCTGAGGCAGTAAATGTAGAATATAGCTGAGCACTAGTGATGGGCCAAACGAGTCGACGCGTCAACACATGTATAGAGCACTAGAAGTGACACGTGTGCCGAGCCGTGTCAACATGTGTGCCACTTTAAGAAATGTCACATGAACAACACATCTACTGTGTCTTGTGGGTCACGTGGTGTCAACACTGGAGCGAGTGTTTCTAACGTCCTTGTTTGATTTCGACCTGCAAAGCTGTTTCTGAGCGTGAGGAAAGATGACTGTGCTGCAGTGTGCGGCCAAAAATGATTTAGGGCCTTTAAATGTGCGGCTTGACAGAGCCATAAGCAACTAAATAATTAATCACAAGCAAATATTTAACAGCAATAGGCTGAAAGTTGTAATAAGTTTGCTCACAAATTGAGGAGTAATTAGTTCATTCGCTCCGGAATACGTCATCACCTGGAATACAGTATGTGTAGCTCAACTGGGAGAGCGGGTGTTACTCTGTGCAAAATGTCGCGGGATCGAATCTTGTGATAGTGAATTATGATTTTTTTTTCTCTCTTATCTTATTTGTGCGTGTAGAGGTAAAAAAAAAAAATCACAAGTTTATGTACTTCTGTAACAGAAAATGTTGCGTATGGGTCTTCTGTTAGTAACGCGTCTCACCAGCCGTAACTTAACAGCACATCACTGATTGAGCCAAATGTTTTACCCTGACTGCAGTGCATTCATTAAACCACTTGATGGTGCTAGAATGCAGCAACACAGGGTCTACACCAGGGCTATTCAAATAGGAGCCCACGAGCTAAATGTGGCCCACTAAGCAATATGATGTGGCCCACTATGGAAAAATGGGCCATGAGCTGGATCACATTGTAAAGAAGCCTGGGAAACACTCCGTATCTGATTTACAGTGAACAGTGGTGGATTTACAGAAACATAATGCTAAGCCATAAAGACTGGCCCATCAGAGTAAACAGGGCCATGGACTGGGCCACATTTCTTAGTTAGATCTGGTATTCAGTAGCCTGCAGTACTTTTAAATAAAGTTAATCAGCTAAAATGCCACTGATATTGGTTCAGTCTTATTTCTGGTTCGCATATTGCTCTAGTCTCGTTCAAAATTGTGGTTCACCCCTGAAGTAGCACAAATGTAGACCCAGAGACATAGAGTTGGTTTAATTCTAGGTTTAGCCTAGTGCTTTATCTGTTGTTCTGATTTGCTCACATTCTAGTTTTCATTAATCTCTGCTAGTGTAAGCCTGTTATAGGACAGAGCTATTTAGACTTATTTTCAATTTACTAAACATAAGTTCTAGGGGCAGCTCTGTTGTTCGGGCCCACAGACCATAGTTCTTTGAAAAATCTGGCCTTCTGGAAAATATAATTGAATAGCCCTGGTCCACTGAGTCGACCCAGTTTGGGAAATGGGTTACACACACGTTGACGCGTCCTCTACACATCACTAGTTGACAAGTCATTTACCCATCACTACTGAGCACTACCCACCTCTGCTCTGTGCTGAAGTCCTCTCCCTGTGTTTCCTCTTTGATCTCAGTTTGTCTCTGTTCAAGCAGTGACTCTTCGGTCTTCACCTGGACAAACCTGAATAAAACATGGAAAACACAGAAGAGTGAGGTAGAACATCTTGAGATGATGTGCTCTGCTTGGTCAGGATCTTAGCTGGAGGATTTGATGGTGGAAACAGAAGTGAGAAAAACTTTTTGTTCAAGCACATGCATGGGCGTCATAGTAGTTATGACGTCCATGCGTCATATGACGCCCAACCCTTTTCATGTCACAGGCAAAAAACGGGAGCTCATTAGCCAACGCATTATATAGTTCAAGGTTTTATCGTGCTTAAAATGTCGTTTCGTTGTTAACTGTGACTAGGAGGACCTTTGTGACTAATGTTACCCAGACGTGCACGTGCAGTTCAATGTTAAAATGTATCTGTTTTATTTGGAAATCTAGCTAATAATGTACTGTCAGTCCTAAAATTTTTATACACAAGACCCTCGTTTCCTGCTTTAGCAAAGCCTTTGACAAAAGCTAACAGATTTTTTAAAGCTACAAGCAACTAATTTTGTTGGACTAAGTTAATCATAAAATAATTACTGTAATTTCTGCCCTATTGAGCGCACCTGAATATAAGCCGCACCCACTAGATTTAAGTAAGAAAATGATAAAGTACATATATAAGCCGCACTTGTTAATAGTAAGTCTATGAGAATCTATAATTTTGCTGCATTGCCGTATAAGCCGCAGTGTACAAAGCTTGAGAAAAAAGTAGCGGTTATAGGCCAGAAATTACGGTACTAGTAAATGTTGTGACTCTGAAGCAGAAATGGGAGGTGTACACATTAGCATATTTAGCCTTAGCTTCAACACATGAATGAACTGTTAAAATAGCCTTTTAGCCACTACTGGGTCTAGCAAAGTAAAAACACACTTAAAACAAATGTAAAAATCACCTCTTCAGCCTTGTGAAAGATTAGATCCTGATCCAAGACGAATCTAACATGCTCAGACAAAATGCTTCTATTTGTCAGAAGTAATACACCAAAGTCTATGTCAGGTCCCACAGAGTAAGTCATTGTAAGTCATGTTTAAAAATCCCTCCAAAAACGAACTACCTAACACTGGTTTAAATGAAGGCAACGTCTTCTTTTGCCTCTGGCTAAGAATTCAATTCAATGTTTACAAACATGCAAGATAAGAACTCGAGGAAAAAAAGTTGATTGAAGCTTTCCCAGTGCTGAGTTAACGATGCCGCGTGTGCTCGCGTGTAATCTTGAACGTGAACAAATTTAGAAGAATCCTGGATAAACACTCCTGTGGGTCAAAAATGTTGAGTGCTTTAGATCAAAGAACAGACAGGACACCCGTGCAGCAGCAGCAGCATGATCCACTCTGCCGAGAAAGACGAGGGAGGCGGTCGGAGAGAGACGCAGCAGGCTAGAGCGAGTGAAGCTAACCGACTTCAAATAATAGAGATAATTGCATTTTAAAGCTCTTTTAATTGTGATGGCAGGAAAAAAGTGATAATAAATGTACAGAAGCTGCCCAGACTTCCATAATTGCAGTGAAAAAATATAAATAACAGGAGGGGCTGTGTTCGTCCCAAGACTGTCCCGGTGGAAAGTTTTGATTGTCGGCGTCACTTCGCCCCAGACGCGTGGCTGTATTCACTTGATCATTCGAAAACTTGTAGCTTTCAAATCGCGGCGTGTTCATGCAGCCACGGTATCTGTGATTCTTCAATAAACTGCAGGTTAATGTCTGTTGTCCAGTGGTCGAGTAGGACTCTGGAGTGAAGAGCCCGCGGGTGCATGAGTTGGACCCCAGGCATTTACAGCTGATGAAGACTTTTGTATCTGAAGCAGATATTCAAATGTATTACTTTAATACTTCTTTACAAGCACATTATATTATCGTTTTAAAACCGCAAAACAAACACTATTCCTTCATTTGAATATATGCATAAGTGCAGAAAAGAACGAACATTTTGTGGAGCCACAGGTCCCAGTCACGCATGATCTGTGTTTTTATATTTGTGCAGCTTTTGGTTAGAATAAGTTAGTAACTGAGAAGCCTGATCATGTTAAAGCCGTAGTACTGGTCGTGTTGAACGACTGTCACTTTGCTCGTCACATGCTGGTCGCAAATGGATGCCCGTCCACCCAAACATATGACCAGTCGTGGTAGATGCTCAACGCCGCTCTGGTCGCACGCAAGTCACGTTTACACATAGACATAGCATTGAAAGTGGCTGCGTGGTCGGGTTTGGTGTGTGGGCACCTTAATGGCCTGTGCACATAGGACACGATCTGTCGCTGTAGATTTGCTTTTTGGAGCGGGAAGACGCTCCAAATCACAAAGTGGGCTGGGGAAAGCTGCCGTGAAATATTTTAATCTGAACAAACTAAATGCTTGCTGCGTAAGCGATCATGGACAAGAGAATTAATCTTCTTGGGATCAGTCCAAAACACCACTGTCACCGCTCTCTATTTGTGTCACTCCAGTTGAAAAACATCCATCTGTAGCAGCGGCAGTGCCTCTTAAAGCTATCATTTCTTTGCTCTGATATGCGGCTCATCGGGGCGCTATTCTGCTAACAGACACATAATGGGATTTCAAGCTAAATTTGCCGCTCCTTGCTTCTAATGGCCCGTATACACAAAGGATGCAATGAGAGACAAATTTAAAAGATTTTAAACATAACTGAGCAAAAACTTTTATTAAAGCTTAAAATGTTATTTACCAAATTAATTCTAAATGTCTTTATTAAAGAAAACAAAATTTATTTTACAAAATTTATTTTAGAGAACATTTCCTAAATGATTTAAAAATACAAAGTTAACTAAGCTGATGTGACTGAAAATATAACTGAGCACCACTCACCTCTGCTCTGTGCTGACGTCCTCTTCCTGTGTTTCCTCTTTGATCTCAGTTTGTCTCTGTTGAAGCAGTGACTCTTCTGTCTTCACCTGGACAAACCTGGACAAAACATAGAAGAGTGAGGGGGATCATCTCCAGATGCATAATTCACTTGGTCGACTAAAAACATGTCCCATCGACCAATTGATTGACTACAACAGGGGCGTGTCAAAAGCTTTGAAGCATAAAAAGTTTGTCAAAAGTATCAAAAATGAATACTAATGGATTGTAAAACTGGTTTCGGTACAAGATTTGAACAAGTATCAACAGAAAAAAATATGGCATAAACAGGGTAAAATTGTTTATTTTCTGGAGAGTTTAAGAATAATATTGAGCTTTATCAAAAAACAAATTGTTTAATAAAGACAAACTCAGGTCTATTCTTTAGAATCAAACTTGAGTTTGAAATTTTTTTTATTGTGACAACAAGACTAAAAAAGTATGTATTATCTGACCCAAACTGTGCTCAAAAGATCAAACGTGACTTATAAAAATGTTAGTCGACTAAGACTCTATCGACCGATTAATCGACTCAACGACTAAAGAACTACAGCTCTAGTAAACTGTTTTCTGAAATCCAATTTGCACACGTGGTCCCGACCGACTGTAGTCCGACTTCAGAACAAATGTAACTGAGCATGATTACAACTCCTGCCCGCTCCACATTCCAGCAATAAAGTGAAGAAGTTTAAAACAATGCACAGTGTGGCACACACAGCCTCACAATTAACTACTCATGTTTACCACATGTTTAAATGTTTGAAATAAATGTATAATAATGTCCGAGAAAGACCAGTGTGTTATCGTACATGACAAAATTGCAAAGTTACTTATAATAAATGATATTATTATTAATAATTAAATAATTGAACATAATACATGGATCATGCAGTAGTGACGCAGCAGGACAAGTCTTTCCAGGTGAATCAGTTTACTCTTGAATGTAACAGGAACAAAACTGGTACAACGAGTTTGAGGGAAAAGTATCTAGTTTTTTAGCCTAGTCTGATGTAAATGGGGTAAGTCCCAGTTCTGTGTCCGATTAGTTCAACATTATTATTGTTAAACAGATATGACAAAGTTAACAGTGAGTTCAACAGAGCAGAAGTGTTTAGTTCGTGGACTTACCGCTGCTCTTCCTCCTGTTTGACTCGCGGTTCTTCTGGCTCCTCTTTAATCTTCAGGTCCTGGTTCAGACCGGGGTTCAGACCAGCTCAGGACTCGTTGGTTGGACCTGAACACTCTCTCTGAACAGCACAACTCTCGGGTTTAGCTTTAGCACAGCCTCCAGCAGCACCTGTTTTTTCTCGTTTTCCTCTATGGAGCGGCTCAGTTTCTTCTCAGACTCCGCCACCATCCTTTGTTTTAACGCGCAGTCTGCGGACATGTTTTATTTGTGTTGTTTTTGGCTTTAGCTCCGAGCTAGCCACAGCGACAACCACGAGGACATCTAGCATCACGTGACGAGAAACGAGATTCACGTTTCTTCTTCTTCTGGTTGTTTCCGGCAGACGGAAATACTCTCGGCACTTTGCTGCCTTTCTGGTTGAAAGAGAATTACATCTTAATTATACCTCATTAGAGCCACAGAACAGTTCACTGGCTTGTAGAAAACTTACTAGAGCTTTTATTGGTAAAATCATTTCCCTGTGCCGGACTCAACAATGATTTGAGGCTGACTTCATTGTCTGATTTTGGTGATACTTAAAGTCAAACATTTTTAGACTTGCTAAGATCCTGCAGAAACTCTGAATGACGTGTGGTGTTTTTGTGTGTGTTAAAGTTTATTTAGTTGCTGCTTGTAGGCAAATGTTTTCTCACAGGTTAAACAGCTGTAAGGTCTTTCTCCATTTGCTCGGATTTGTGTTCAAAAGACACGGATCATGTAAACGTACTGTGGATGATAGTTATTGGATATTTTCCCTTGTAGATCAGTGTCTTTTTATTATCCACTCTTGACAGTCTGGCAGTCTCTAAATATGATGCTATTTTACTGTTTTCTGTAAGTTGTCACAAACGTTTGAAATTAATATCAGTGTCACCTAGTAGCGACATCTGAAAGAGCATTTAAACATTTTGTCACAAATATATCAATTAATTTGACATAATAGACAATTCGATAGACTGTTGTACTTTTTTATTTGATAAGGACAGTACATATTAATGAAGACAAGTCAATTATTGTGTAAATATGTCAGCAAATGTTGCTCATTTACATCTGTTGTTTTTAAGCCAGTTAGACAACACTTTACAAAAAATGTACAAAAGTTCTCAAAGAGCAATGAAATCCTTACTCAATTTTTCTAGTTTAATTGGCTTTACAATTGTCAAGAAAGTCAGAAACTTTGGTCATGATAAACCAAACATTACGGTTTTCCATTAGCAGATTTGCTGGTTAGATAATTTTTCGTTTTTGGAGCTAGATAGAACCAGCTTTAGTACAACAGCATCTCCTACCTAGATCACTTTTGTTCAACAAAGTTTAATAAAAAAAAAAATTATCAGAACAAAAAAATGTATCAAAGCAATTGAGAAAAACTAAATAGCCACAGTGATAGCTCTGAGCGTTTTGGACATTTCCTTTTCAGCGACCCACATGTTGATCTCTGAAGAGGCGCAGACAGCAGCTCCTCCCCGGACACCTCCTAATCATGGTGCATCTGAGTGAGAACAAGCCTGCTTCAGTTCTGTTCAGCTTCTTCATGGCTGCAAAATCCATGTGAAGCTTTCTCCTCTTGACTGAAATGTTATGTTACTTAAAGAAAATCATACCCTACTCAGCTTCTGTAATAACTATGTATACATGGCAAGGTGTTTTATTAGCTGCTAAAACGCAGTGCAAACACAATATAAAATAAAACATGATGTCAATAAATCTTTGAACATGTTGTACAAACCCTGAAAATTACAAACACAACATGATAAAACATCACTACATTGATTACACAACAATAGTCTAAGAAAGAAAAAAAAATTCTATCAAGTATCAATACTAGTAAGCACTAGGATTTTCACAACTACTGAATTTTAGCAGTCGACTAGTCGAGAGTGTTAGTCTATGATGTCATTAATAATAAATAAATGATCTATTAGAAACATCTTACTAATGCTGGTCATGTAATAAGACGTGCTTAATGCCCTGTAAAAAAACAAAAAAGAGAGAGAAAAACATACAGTAGCTAAGGTTATTTGTCTGTCCACACTCACACACTTGAGCTGTGAAACGTTTGGTCCATTAGTTTTAAACGATGACGGAAACACAAGTCCACGTGAAGCTCTGGTTCTACATCAAACACTCACTATGTGCCCCACTCGCTGACCACTCTTCATCTCAATCTCCCTCAATCTGAATACGCTTAGAGAAAGCTCTTTGGAGCGGCGGTAGTGCAAAGACGGGAGCGCACCAGAGGCTCATGGTCTGTGAGCGCTGGGAGATGGAGCGGGCAGTTTGTGCACTAGGGGTGTTGGAAAATATCGATTCTGTGATATATCGTGATACTCGATCTCCCAATACTTGCATCGATACTAAAATTCCAATATCGGTATTTTTATGGCGTCACGCATTTCATAAAGGATGCTTTGTTTCCTGAATTTCAACTGATTTTGATGTCAATAGTGTTCAAAATGTGCATTTTCAGCCAGGACAGTAGAGGGCAGCACTAGGTCTTTAAGAAGACAAACTAATGTTAAACCTTGGCACAAACATCATCACTTTATTGGATTATAAAATAGACAAGTGGTTTATTATTTTTAGAAACTTAATTTGCTTTGAGTTACCATTATCAGTCACCTCACTTTGTTAACAGAGATTTTAGAGAGCTCCAGCAAACACCAGCTGCACCTTGAAGATTAAATCATACTAAACTCGGTTGATCAGCTAAGGTTTTTCTCCTGCATGAATTCTGAGGTGTCGTCTATGAGCAGACAGGTCACCAAAGGTTTTCTTACAAGTTAAACAGCTGTAAGGTTTTTCTCCTGTGTGAATTCTCATATGTTTTTACAAAACTAGTCCTGTAGGCAAATGTTTTCTTACAGGTTGCACAGCTGTAAGGTCTCTCTCCACTGTGAATTGTTTTATTGTGAGAATTTAAATGAGACTTAGTAATAAATGTTTTCTTACAGGTTAAACAGCTGTAAGGTCTTTCCCCTGTGTGAACTTTAAGGTGTTGTTTGCAAGTAGACTGGTCAGAAAAGGATGTCTTACAGGTTAAACAGCTGTAAGGTTTTTCTCCCGTGTGAAGTCGAAGGTGTCGTGTGTAAGAAGACTTGACATTAAACGCTTTCTTACAGGTTGAGCACTTGTATGGTTTTTCTCCGGTGTGAATTCTCGTATGTATTATTAAACTATCCTTGTGGTAAAGTTTTTGTTACAAGTTGAACAGCTGTGCAGTCTCTTCCCTGTGTGAACTTTTAAGTGATAATAGTAGCAAGACTTGTTACTAAAGGTTTTCTTACAGGTTGAGCAACTGTCAAACTTTTCTCCGGCGGGATTTCTAAAGTGTCGTTTGTGAGAAAGCCGAGTGGAAAAGGTTTTTTTACAAGTTGCGCAGCTGTAAGGTTTTTCTTCTGCGTGAATGCTAAAGTGTTTATTTAAATTCGACTTGAGGCCAAAGCTTTTGTTGCAGAATGTACAGCTGTAAGGTTTTTCTCCATTGTGGATTACTCTGATGTGTGAATTCAAATCACGCTTAGCACTAAAGGTTTTCTTACAGGTTAAACAGCTGTACGGTTTTTCTAGTGTGTGAATTCTAATGTGCACCGATAAAGCAGACATTCTGGGAAATGCTTTCTGACAAACTGAACAACTGTAAGGTCTCTCTCCTGTGTGAAGTCTAAGGTGGTTTTTGTAAGAAGACCTGACACTAAATGCTTTCTTACAGATTGAGCATTTGTAAGGTTTTTCTCCTGTGTGAATTCTTGTATGTGTTATTAAACTAGCATTGCAGGTAAAGGTTTTCTTACAGGTTGAGCAGCTGTAAGCTCTTTCTCCTGTGTGAACTTTCAGGTGCCGTCTGTGAGAAGACTTGTCTCTAAAAGTTTTCTTACAGGTTGAGCAGCTGTAAGGTCTTTCTCCTGTGTGAATTCTGAAGTGCACTTTCAGATAATTTTTATATGCAAATGTCTTCATACAAATAGGGCACTTGAACCTGTTCCTAATAGCTCCTTCAGCTGTTCCTGACACATTTCCGTTGTTCTTGGCGGCTCTTGTCTCTGGTTCAGCCTCGTTTTGGGAGGAGTTTTGTTGATGTTTTCTGGCCTGAACTGGGTAGTTGCGAGCTCCAGCAGCACCTGAACAGCTGAATGGTTCCCAGTCATCATCATTGTCTGTCTCAGAAGAGTCGCTGTCAGTCTTCAGGTAAAAATGTGTCTCTATGTTGAAGTCCTCTCCATGTGTTTCCTCTCTGTCAGAGATAAAAGCAGACACAATTTAGACTAAAGTAAATTGAAGTTACAGTCATCATCCGATTTTACACTTTCTTCAATGAAACTGGCCTAAGTTTATAAGTTTTTTTCTGTGGAGCTCTAAAAATATGAATATAGTTAAACTAAAATGTTCTCAGCCTGTAGGGCTGGAGTAAAGGTTTTGAAGCCCCTTCAGTATCAGTGAGTGAAGAGACAGTTGCTCAATATACGTTAACTGAATACCTTCAATTCAAATATATGATGCATATTAAAGGGGGTGTGGGGGTCTCCGCCCAGAAAATTCACTGAGTTATTTAGTGCACTTTGATGGATTTTAGAGGGGCTGAAGCAGTAAATGTAGAATAAAGCTTGGCACTACCCACCTGTGCTCTGTGCTGAAGTCCTCTTCTGTGTTTTCTCTTTGATCTCAGTTTGTCTCTGTTGAAGCAGTGACTCTTCTGTCTTCACCTGGATAAACCTGGACAAAACATGGAAAACACAGAACAGTGAGGTGGATCATTTTGGTTGGGTTCTTAAGAAATACTGTTTGTTCAAGTACGTATAGGTATCACTGTGGTTTTGAAACAGTTGTGTTTGTGAAGGGGTTTCTTCCTTCAAAAATTTAGAAAGAAAAAGCATTATTATCTGCATTATGGTGCATTTGAAGAGCTTACAGCCACAGAAAAGTGTGAATATTGTTGACACAAATCCTGACAATTCTAAATTTTGACAGCTGAGCTGTTTGTCAGTAGTAACTCTGGGCACTGTTGTATAGTTAGTTTCAATGGCCCTCATTTATCAAAGTTGCGTACGGCGAAATTTGGGTGTATATGAGGTGTACGACCAAAACTAGGGACTCATCGGGATTTATCAACATTGACGTGAGCGTACTGTGCGCAAAAACCCTGCGCAAACTCGAGAGGTTGTGTAAATGGTACGCCAATTTCAAACAATCACTAAAATGCACTGGAAAACTACTTTTAGCTGCACAAACTGTTTTGCCCTTAATCTATTTAACATTAGGGAAATATTGCAGAGAAATCATCTTAATTTAGCATAAACTAACCAGTAGAAAATGATTAAATGAACTTTCTTGAGGCTGCGCCTTTTCACATTGTAAAAGTCATTCCAAATTAAACATAAACCAGCAAAACTATGCTTTACATAAACACATATGGGCTACAGGTCACAGCAGAATCAAAAGTAGACTCACCAAAGCGTGATCGCAAAAAGTCCTGACATGGTCCAGTCCGGTTCTGATCCTGCAGCCGAGCTCAGTGCACTAATTCAGGGGAAAGTGAAGTGTCTGTAGAGCAGCAGACTTCGGTCCGGGTCATTCAGACGGGTTTGGTTGATGTGAGCGGTGCCGTGCTGTGTGCGCTGGTACCCAGGCGTGTGCAGACATAGCCTACATGATCTCAAAGCCCCGCAGCAGTCTGGGTCCAGACGAGTTTGGTTCCGTACGTGGTTCACACGCGCGCACCTGGTTCCGATGTTAACAAAAGCGGTCAGTCATTGCACTGATCTATTTCGAGAAAATGATGAGCGCGAGCGGGCAGTGGACCGGTCCGGACGGGTTTAAGCAGCTGTCCTGTGTAGTCTTCATGTCCAGCGCTGTCCTGTCCTCGTGCTCGTGGGCCATGGCTCGTCCAAAAAAAAAAGAGCAACGCGCACAGACAGAAGTGCGCACGGAGAAAAGTTCACGGCCCGGTTCGGCAGATCCTGTTCGATGCAGTCCGTCCTCCGCGCGCCTCTTCCTGGTTCGACTCCGAACCACCTAAGCCACTCCCCGTGGTCCCCTCGACTGAGTCCGGTTTGATCCAGGCTGTTCCCTTATGTGAGCCGGCGGCCTGATCCAGAGCTGCTCCGCTGGCAGCTCTGTGCACTTATAGACCACTTTGGCTTCGCTGTCTATTTAGCCTGTTATGCCCTAATTTCAAATATCAAATGCAGATCTTTTTTAGTTTTAAAACATGTAGCCTATTTTGATTTTTATCAGCCCCAATATATTTTTGTGTTTTCAAGTGAGTAAAAACACAGTGTTATTTCTTCTTTTCTTATTTATTACATTTTATCTTTGTGCCGTATTCCGTTCATCTCTGCTGAAAACCCTGTGGGTGAGGCCTCCTCAAACATGAATATTTGGGGCGTTTCATGCAAATGACGCTGATTTTTGTCCGCCGCATTTATCAAGATACGCCTTGCGTACACCTAAACTGGGCAGGTACACCCCTCTTCATAAATGCCACGCGCCCTCTGGTGTATTTTCAGTGTACACCCAAAATTTACACCATTTTATACGCAACTTTGATAAATGAGGGCCAATGTGTGGATAATAAATACTTTTTGCCAAAGAATGAGTTGCACAAGACCTAATCTATCAAAGTGTTTTGAATTTAAATAATTGAGACTCTCAATGGGGATATGTACATTTTATGCTGTAATATAAAAAATTTATCAAAAGGAACATATTTTCCAAAGAAACATACAAAAAGAGGCCCTCATACAGGCCAAATATTCATTTTGTGGCAATACAAATAGGCCTGTCACAATAATTACTATATCGAGTTATCGGGCAATATATAAAAACATCCACAATAACATTTTGAGACTTGATAAATGTGTTTGTGCATTCACGCTGCAGAAAAACATCACGCAGTATCCAAGTAACTACTCACCATTAACACCACGCTTTCAGCTTTAAGAAAAATACAGCTTATTCATATATTTAATATATTTCAAATATTCATACAGTATATCGATGCGCGCACTTGCCGAGCTTCATAACTCAGAGCTGTCAGGACCAGGCACTAGTGCTTCGCATCAAATATAAGTAAATATCAGGTCGCTGAATGTCGGGACACTTTCTAACGTCATGCTAACATTCAGTAGCTAACTGTACATAGATCTGGAGTCGCTTGCTGTTCGTTAAATTTAGTTTTTTAAGGGAGTTTTGCGATTTTTTAATAAAATGCACCTGCGTAGCTTGAAAAGCCTGAGACTGGGCACCACTCAGGGCTCCAGTTAGCGCGCGCAGCCATCTTTGTTTACTAACAGTAAATGGGTCTATCCTCCTCACGCTGCCTCCACTGCCCCACCTCTTTGGATCTCTATGTCAGTATTATTCCGTGGGTCAAAGGAAAACTTTCTGAACACCACAGCATGTGACAGAGAAAACACGGGCCAACAAATTATCAACAGCCGTTCATTCATTTCCTCGCGTTGATTTTACTTCTGTCGTGTGCGCTCTTGGCCCTTGTAGATGGCATCCATCAGTTGCTAACGCAACATAATAAAGTACATTCAGTCAGGTCTGTCACAAGTTTACACTTTGTTTCTTTAAACATTGTGGTTATTATTGTATATTATCTTACAACTCTTACAAGCTGAACATACAGTATCTAATTGTAATCTAGATGTGATTTTGATCAGTTGTGCAGCCCTCCTGCTACTGCTGCTTTTACTGCTGTTAATATTTCACAAAGTAGCCAATGTATAGTTATTTTAATATTTGTATTTTTAGAATATGGAATAATGAAATTAAGCTCTGATTAAGCAGTTTTTAAAAGATTTTAAACAAAACTGAGCAAACGCTTTGATAAAAGAAATGTAATGTCATTTTAGGGAACATTTAATAAATTATTATAGAAATATTAAGTTACTTAAACTGACATGACTAAATGTAAAATATAACTGAGCACCACCCACCTCTGCTCTGTGCTGAAGTCCTCTTCCTGTGCTTCCTCTTTAATCTCAGTTTGTCTTTGTTGAAGCAGCGACTCTTCTGTCATCACCTGGATAAACCTGGACAAAACATAGAAGAGTGAGGTGGATCGTCTCCAGATGTTGTGCTCGGCTTGTTCGAGAGTCCAAAGGTTTTCTCTGTTCACAATTATACATAATGTAGGAGTTTACATGGAGGCCGGAGAAAACAGATAAGAAGCCAAATCAGATTTAAACCAATTCTTCAAAGTCCAGGTGAACTAAAGCACACTGACTGAGGAGCTGTAAACTGGTTTAAGAAAATCCAGTTTGCACACTTGGTCCTGACCGACTGTAGTCAGACTTCAGACGTCTACAGCTGAACAAATGTAACTGAGCCATGCTCACAACTCCTGCCTGCTCCACATTCCAGAAGAAGTTTAGAACAATAAAGTAACGTTACTATAAAAATTAAACAACATCCCAGAAAGACCAGCGTCTTTTCTTACAGACAAAATTACAAACAGCTACTTATAATAAATGATGTTAATAATTAAGTAAAGAACAAAATACACGGATCATGCAGAAGTGGACCTGACGCAGCGGGACATGTCTCTCCAGGTGAATCAGTTTACTCTTGAATGTAAACAGGAACTAAACTGGTTCGACCAGTTTGGAGAAAACCAAATGGAGTCTAGTTTTTTAGCCTAATCTGATGTAAATGATCATGTAAACACACTTTCTACTGAGTCCTTCGCTCCTGAGCTGAATCTGCTTCATAAATGTCAAAAGGAGAGTCAACGAGGTTTACAGTGATGTGTAAATTGAGAGAGGGGGGCAGGTCCCCTGTGGAGCACCTCCTCACACACTAGTCTAGTGTCCCATTTAGAGTTGCCAAGTCCGCTTCTTTATAGCGACTTTGGGCTTCTTATTTTGGAAAGTCGCTTGTGAATTTTGACGGTGCGGGTTGCGGTTTTTTGGGCTTGCTCCTGAGAGGCATTGTGACGTCATGAACAAGGTGATTTTTCGACATTTTCCCAGGTTTTATTCACAGAAATATACTCACTAATGAAAGAAATATAAACTTTTAGCATATTTTCAATCTTTAAAGTCTTTATAGTGATCAAATACTATTTAAAATCTGCCAAAATTGTTTTGCTGTGAGATCGTGCCAATTAATTGATTATTTTAGTTCCTTTTTTATTGAGGTCTGAGGTTGCTTGTTTTGGGCTTTTTTTCAAATATTTGGTCACTTGTTGCTCTCTGAAAATCTGGCAACCCTGGTCTAGTGTCCCATTAACAAAAGGTTTTGTTCTCCCTCACAGATGTTTGTGGTCAGTTGTCTGGATACAGGTTAAACAAAAGAGAATAAACTATATATAGTAAATCCTTTAGTTGTTTCCACAACAGTGTCTCTTTTAAATACTGATAATAAAGCAGCTAAAAAGAACATTGTTTAAATTGCATTTATGTTTGTATTACAAACGATTGATGGGTTTAGTCACGCCAGATCGCTGCATCTAAAATTGTGAAATAAAACGTTTAATGGCAAACTACAATAAAGTGATTTAGAAAACTTCCTCACTGCTTTGACTTTTAGAACATTACTGGAACCATTTGGGTTAAATAGGCCTAAGCCCTTAAACCAAGTGTAGGTAGGTTGAACCAGTTCTGTGTCAGATTAGTTCAACATTATTATTGTTTAGTTTAGCGGTGAAGTGTGTAAAAGCAGAAGTGTTTTGTTGGTGGACTTACCGCTGCTCTTCCTCCTGTTTGACTCGCGGTTCCTCTGGCTCCTCTTTAATCTGTGTCTGTGGAGTCTCCAGGTCCTGGTTCAGAGCGGGGTTCAGACCAGCTCCAGGACTCGATGGTTGGATCTGAACATTCTCTCTGAACAGCACAACACTCGGGTTTAGCACAGCTTCCAGCGGCTTCTGTTTCTTCTGGTTTTCCTCTTTGGAGCGGCGCAATTTCTTCTCAAACTCCGCGATCTTAGTTTGCTTGAGCGCGCAGTCTGCGGACATGTTTTATTTGTGTTGTTTTTGGCTTTAGCGCCGAGCTAGCCACAGCGAAGAGCACGAGGACCTCTAACATCACGTGACGAGAAACGAGATTCACGTTTCTTCTTCTTCTGGTTGTTTCCGTCAGACTGAAATACTCTCGGCACTTTGCTGCGTCTCTGGTTGAATGAGGGATTACATCTTAATTATACAGCATTAGATCCACAGAACTGTTCACTGGCTTGTAGAAAACGTACTAAGCTCTTGAGGCAAAATCCTTTCCACGTGCCGGACTCAACAATGATTTGAGGCTGACTTCATTGCCTAATTTTGGTGACACTTAAATTCTAGACTTTAAGATCCTGCAGGAACTCTGAATTGTGGTATTTTTGTGTGTGTTAAAGTATGTTTATTTAATGTTTAGGCAAATGTTTGTCACAGGTTAAACAGCTGTAAGTTCTTTCTCCATTGTGAATTGTTCTTATGTGTGTATTCAAATGAGATTAGCAATAGGCCCATTGGTGAAATGTTTCAGGTAAAATCTCGAAGATTTCTGGAAAAAACACACACTTGTGTTTGACCCAATTTGACCTGCAAAAACTCTACTCTTTCTTTTGGTGCAGTTTATTTATTACTCTAATATTGTGTATTTTTTATGTCTACACTGTGACATCCAAAAAATTACTTTACATTTACCATCCAGAGAAGATCAAAGAGAACATAGAGTCATATAATATCATATCATCTTACCAATACTGGTCATGTAATAAGAAAACATTAGATGTACTTTATGCCCTGTAAAAAAAAGCTGAAGCCCTAATTCCACACACATAAAACACTCACCATGTTCTCCACTCGCTGACAGTCTCCATCTCCCACAAACCGTGTTGTAAAACTTTCTAAGACCAAAGAAGTCGGATTCAGGCGAATGTCTGTGCACTTGGATACGTTTAGAAAAAACTTTTTCTAGCGGGCAGTCAGGCACTATGAGTCGGGGAAGCGCACCAAAGGCTCATGGTCTGTGCGCTCTTGGAGACGGAGCGGGCAGTCCGTGCACAAGGGTGTTAGAAAATATTGATTCTGCAATATAAAGCAATACACAATTGCCCGATCCTCCCATCGATACCTAAATTTCAATATCAATAATATTATTTTTTATGATAAAAAATAACGATATAATGACATGCATTTTAATGAGGATGCTTTGTTTCCTGAATTTCAACTGATTTCAGTGTCAATAGTGGTTTAAAATGTGCATTTTCAACCAGAACAGCAGAAGGCAGCACTATGTCTTTAAGAAGACAAACTAATGTTAAACCTTGGCACAAACATTATCATGTTATATATGATTATAAAAAGAAACAAGTGGTTTATACTTTTTAGAAACTTGGTTAGCTTTGTGTTGCTATCATCAACACTGTCAGAGAGAATCATCGAGTATCAATACGTCATTCATCATTAAAGTTGGGGTAGCTAACATTTTTTGTTGTATAAACTTTGTGTTTTCCACCAAAAAGTCTAATCATAATGCAGCTCTTTTTGAAAAAAAAAAAAAAAATAGTTCACAGAGTACCCTCTGAATCGAATAATAAAGAATTTTAGTTCTAATCAGGAGCAGAATGCAGCGTTCTAATTGGCTGAGCTTGAGTGGTCCACTCCAGTTTCACATTTAAAGAGAAAAAAAAGAGGGTTTTAAGTCAAAATTGCCTAACACATATTGATTTTAACGTGTTAAAGGGTTTATAAGAGAAAGCTGTCATATTTAAAAGTCTGAAAAACCAACCAGAAAATATACTGTATATTGTAACTTATGTGTCTAAGTTTTTGATTCATCAAAGCAAACAATAATTTAAGTTAAAGTAAAATAGCAATATTTCATTGTGGACCTACTGTATGTATAGGGACAAGTGTGTTGTGATACGCATCACCAGATTAGAGGCAATGCACATCTTTACAGTGAACCAAGGGTGGAGACAGCATACTGAGGTGGCGGGAGAGTGCACTCGGGCCAGAAGAACACACAGAGAAACGTAGAAAGGGTCAGGGAAGTTACTGACATTTACTGTGTGGTAGAGACTCATGAAACCCTTTCTTGCATGACCTATGTTCCACTTATGACAGGATTGTCACATTGCAGCCAGATAAGAAACTTATAAACATAATCAACATGACATAATCAGTTTTTTTTTTATGTCAGTTTGGAGTAAAAAGTTGTACACTTTCGTAACCACTATGCGGTTACGAATACCTGAGGGGAGACTATGGCGTACGCAAAGTACCAATATGCATTTACTGAACAAACATGAATTAGTTATTATGAATTTTTATTACAACCTTCTGCATCAACAATATGCACATGTGTATGTCAGTGTAAACAAACGATTTTCAATAGAAAACAGAACGTATTTATGTTTTCAGTAAAAACCTTTAGTTCCTAGACCTGGGTTCTACAGTCATGGTACCAAAGGCCCAACCAACTCATTTATTGTGAAATCTGAAGAAACAGTCAGCTTTGCCATGTAAGCAGAGATAGATCTTGCACTTTCGGCACTGGTAACGTGATCTTCCATTGCATCCCTCCAGCTTGCATCGACAGGGACTGCCCTCGGCACAGATGGGGAAATGACCAACCCTGTCGTACCTCGCATCTACAATAACATCCCTGGCAGACACACACTGTTTCCGGCTTGCTGACAAAAACAAACACCTTCACATTCCTCTGCCTCCTCGTGGCTAATCAGAGAACATGCAACATCCAACTTGAAGTTTACAAGATCGATATCTGACGACGTTGTGACTCTGTAAAGTAACCATGCATTCACAATACACAGATCTAACAAATGGAACATCACTCTCTTGTACCATTTCCGACTCCTCATTGAATTGCGATACAGGGACATCAACATATCACACTTATCTACACCCCCATGTTGGCATTATACTCCTGGATCAGTGCTGGACATTTGATATCAATCTTTTTTTTCTGTTTCCTGTCCCATCGTTGTACGGACTTTTCAGGTTTTACCCCATGTACATTGCTAGCCACAGTTACAACTTTACTGTCAAACCATTGACAAATCAGAATGTTTGACGCTTTGTCAACCCAGTAGTCACTAGCCCCTCTACCTTTCTTTGCCAATTGCGATTTCGACAGAAAGACGCCTTTATCACCATCAATCCTCTTTTTCTGAATGGTGCAGGTACCATATAACCCACGCTTTCGAAGTTCCTCAAGGAGAGCTGTAGATGCAAAATAATTATCATAGAATACATATGATCCAGCTGGTTGCTCGTCAACAAGAATCAAAACAACATCTCCTGACTTCCCAACTTTGTCTACAGATTCAGTTGCAAGAAATTTGTTATCACCATTTATAAAGAAGTTGTGAACATAGCCTGACTGACCAGCAAGAACCAGTTCTTATAACCCCATGTTTTGGGCTTATTCTTTGTGTGCACCTTTAGACTACTTTGCCCCTTGAAGGGGATTATCTGCTCATATACAGAAACACGTTTTTCTGGTTCAGCATTTTTTTCAAAATTTTCAACAAGCATATATATCAAGGGCCTAAGCTTATGAAGCCGGTCATAGCCTGGCTCATCGCGATCTTTCATCAGTTCATTGTCATTTGCATGTAGAACGAGAGAATCTCCTCAAACGATTCACAGTCATGACATCTGCTACAGCAGGCAGTCGTGTCTTGGGAGACCAGTACATTCTCCGTTGAGGCATCCGAACGACTGTCATGTAATACAAAATTCCTATAAAAGACCTCATCTCATCCAAAGAAATTGGTTTTATGTGGTTTCGATTCAGCTGCCTGGCGAATCGGTTAGATTCTAGTTGTAAAGACTTCAGAATGTCATCATCCAAAATTGACGGAACATCTCATACGAAGTTTTAGCGCTTGCTGCCTCTCCCCTCGCCCTCAGCTCATTTTTTGGTGTATGATGCACCGGGAGTCTTCTTTCAACCATTGTATGGTGAACTATTTTTCTTTTTCTTGCTGCACATAGCATTATAGTCAGTGGTTGACTCCTCATCAGAGTCATCGGTCCCATTTGTGTCATCTGATTCGCTATCAGCATGATCAGGTCGTTGGCGTTTCTGTTGCAATGGGCGACACTGCTGACCTTCATCCGCTTCAGCTTCAGATTCGCCGTCTTGTCTAGGTGGATACTCATCATCTGAACCATCATCACTGGAGCCAAGGCGTTCGTCCTCGCTTCCACTTGGTATATCATCCTCTATTATGCTAAGTACATCAGAGACAGTAAATCTGGCTGCAGACAGCCTGCAAAATATACAAAAAAGCCAATATAGTGCAAGAAAAAACAATAATTTGTACATAAAGTAAACAGAAGAGTGCATGGTATATAGTCCTCTAAATGCATACTGTACACTTTTGTAACAGACAAAAAATGCACTGAAGTACACCTGTGTGCACCATTGTGTGAAATATACACCCATGTAGGCAATGTATCAAATGAGATTTTACTCAAATATTTATGATGTTCTGCATCTTTCTCAAATGTACCAATGTTTATATTGGTAAAGAAAACCAAACCATAAACAAACATGAAAATCCAGTATCAATTAGTTGGCAGATTAAATCTTTAGTTGATGGCCCCTCTTATCTTAGAAAAGTCCATTTTCGGACATCCTCCAGAGCTGGCTTTGGTGTACCAGAGTTTTAAAGTATTGGTGCAGGATTTGCTATCAACTCCTGCTTGGATCAGCTTCCTCACATTAAGAAGCTGACACAGTCTCTTCATTTAAATTAGCTCAAGACACTTTTGTTTGCAGTGCCTATGGGTAGCCACTATTATTTATCAGATTCATTTATTTATTTATTACTATTTTTAGCTAATTGTGGAAAGGATTATATTTAATTTTTTCACTATGTTTTTTTTGTATTTAATTTTTAATTTAATGTATTGATTTTAGTTGTTTATATTTATTGTGAGTCCATGGATGCAATTGAAATGAAATGAAATGAAAATGAAAGCCATTGGAATCTCCAGCAGTCTGTTCAACTGCAGTGCCCTATTGTCATCATTAACTACAAAGTCAAAAGACCAGGAGTTATGTGCATGTTTGTGATGATTGCAAGGAAACTTTGTCACAAGTCAGATCGTGTTTTTTTATTCGACGACACGGCCTCTTAAAGTAGTCGGGCTTGACCTTTCTAGTCGATTAATCGACTAGTATGTGCAACCTCTAGTTAGCACTAGCATTTACTTCAGCCACTTTCAAAACATAATTTTTTAACTGTTCTTCCAGTAAGATCTGACAAGTGGAGCTAGATGACTTGACTTCATTTTATTTTAGTGAGCTCCAGCAAACACCAGTTACACTTTGAAGACACAGCAATCATACTAAACAGTGCTCTCTCCACAGTCTCGACATACCTAACGCTCCGACGCACTGACACAGAACGCAATAGTGGTAGTTGCATAAAGCCTATAAAAGTTTTCTTACAAGTTGATCAACTGTAAGGTTTTTCTCCTGTGTGAATTCTGAGGTGTCGTTTGTAATCAGACGGGTCACTAAAGGCTTTATTACAGGTTAAACAGCTGTAAGGTTTTTCTCCTGTGTGAATTCTCTTATGTGTCATTAAACTAGTCTTGTAGGCAAATGCTTTCTTACAGTTTGGGCAACTGTAAGGTCTCTCTCCACTGTGAATTATTCTAATGTGTGAATTCAAATGAGACTTAGTAATAAAGGTTTTCTTACAGGTTAAACAGCTGTAAGGTGTTTCTCCTGTGTGAAGTCTAAGGTGGTTTTTGAAATAAACCTCATCTTTAAAGGTTTTCTTACAGGTTAAACAGCTGAAAGGTTTCTCTTCTGTGTGAACTTTAAGGTGCCGTTTGTAAGCAGACATGTCTCTAAAAGCTTTCTTACAGGTTAAACAACTGTAAGGTCTTTCTCCTGTGTGAATTCTGAAGTGCACGTTCAGATAATTTTTAGATGCAAAAGTCTTCATACAAACAGAGCACTTGAACCTGTTCTTCTCAGCTCCTTCAGCCGTTCCTGACACATCTTCATTGTTCTCGGCGGCTCTCGTCTCAGGTTCAGAGTTTTGTTGACTTGTTCTGCTCTGAACTGGGTTGTTGTGATCTCCAGTAGCTTCTGAACAGCTGAATGGTCCCCAGTCGTCATCATTGTCTGTCTCAGAAGATCACTCTCAGTCTTCAGGTGAAAATGTGTCTCCTCTCTGTCAGAGATAACACATTCTTCAATTAAACTTTCATTTTATAAGACTTATTTTTTCTGAGTCAGTGTCACGACAACAGCTGGAGTTCTTAAGAAATAAATATAGTTACATTAAAGCTGTTCAGTACACATTGATTTGATATCTTTACTTCAAATATATATGATGCACAGTAAATTTCGTGCACTTTGGTGGATTTTAGAGAGGATAAAGCAATACAACGGTGTAGGTGTAAAATATAGCTGCGCACTACCCACCTCTGCTCTGTGCTGACATCCTCTTCCTGTGTTTCCTCTTTAATTTCAGTTTGTCTCTGTTGAAGCAGTGACTCTTCCGTCTTCACCTGGACAAACCTGGACAAAACATAGAACAGTGAGGTGGGTCATCTCCTGATGCAGTGACACGTTTAATACAGTTTTACCTGTTTAAAAAATCTACACATCCCAAAAAGACCAGTGTGTAATTTTACAGACAATATACAAACAGTTACTTATAATAAACATTATTGACATTAATTAAGTGATTGAACAAAATACACGGATCATGCAGTAGTGGACCTGACGTGGCAGGACATGTCTCTCCAGGTAAATCAGTTTACTCTTGAATGTAAACAGGAACAGACTGATTATAACGGTTTTAGGGAAAACCCAAAAACTGCAGTTTGCATGAGTGCTACAGTGTCGGTAACTAGGAATAAGCTTGTGTGTCTCATATTACACTTGTTTGTCACACGTGGAATACTGCAATTAAAACCTAGCTAAGAAGTTTTTGTTCATCAGAACAGTCGTCCTTTCTCTGGCTCTGCCTCCCAGAGTTGGAGGAAAAGCATGCGACTCGGAGCGCACACACATGACAATGTAACATGCAGACGGTTTTAACTTGCACAATCGACTTTGTCATTTATGCAGGTCACAAGTTACACCAGGTAAATGCACTCTACAATAACTTCGACGCTGATTACCCCTTACGTGTATTTGTCATGCATTTATTTTGTCAATTGATGAAACAGGCGCCTGCGCTGTTTTAGACACCTTTTGCAGCCTTAACGGGCGGTGTGTAAGCATGTGAACGCTGCAATCGATGCAAGTTTTTGTTACTAACAAAAGTTCACTTCGACCAACACAACAAGAGTGGCGCTGTTGATTCAAGTAGCGATTGTTCTGATAGTGACTGAAATGTCTCCAAGCATTTTTGAAGCAACACGAATACTTCCGGTTATGAGTCACAAAAGGTGCCTCATGGTGAAATACATCACAGCGTCATGTGCATGATGCGGCCTGATGAGGCGCACAAACATTTACAACTCACATCGTGACAGAGACCTAGAACTAGAGCTACTGAGTTCCAAAGCACTTTGAGTGGATTGGGCGCTGGTCTGAGCGCTGGTCTCTCTGGCATCAGGGTTAAGCGCTCTTTTGGTCTTAACCCCTGCTGTAAAGTTACTAGTTATATATCACAGATTCAGATTTCTGAGGTCAATGGCCTCTAAACAAAAAACTCTTGAATGACTAAAAACATCCACAAATACTCACTGTTACATGGCTAATTGACTACAACAACTTTTTGAAATCAGTGTGTAATTTGGCCGCAGCGAAATACATGATCGCCCAAACTCAATCGGAGCTGAGACACAGGCTTAGAGACCGTCACCAAAAAGCAAAGTCAAATGAATAAAGTCAACAGCTTGAACATGATTTCATGTAGAAGCATACAAATAGCAAAACTTCTCAATAATGATAAAATCTACGTAGAACAACATTAAAAAATAAATATTTTAAACAATCTGAAGACTTATATTATATATATTCTTATAGCCAAATATAATGAAATATGGATATTAAATTTCAAAGGCTTTTACATGATCTATTGTCAACAAATTCATAACACAAGGCAATTATGGTAAAATCTAACTACTATAACCTTTAAAAATACAATGTGATTGCTTTTTAAATGGCCAAAGATGATAAAATATAAATATTTATTTTCAATAGTTTTAGAGTAGGTGATCTATTGTCAACACATTTACAACATAAGGCAATAATGGTAATATCTAAATACTGCAACATTAAAAAGTACAATCTGGAAGCCTTATTGCCCATTTAATGATAAAATACGTCTGAGCGCTGGCTCCTCAGCCTTCAGTACTTAGCGCTGTTTTGGTCACAATCCTACAGGTGAACTGTGTAGACCAGAAGTGTTTAGTTCGTGGACTCACCGCTGCTCTTCCTCCTGTTTGACTCGCGGTTCCTCTGGCTCCTCTTTAATCTGTGTCTGTGGAGTCTCCAGTCCTGGTTCAGACCGGGGTTCAGACCAGCTCCAGGACTCGGGTTTAGCACAGCCTCCAGCAGCTCCTGTTTCTTCTGGTTTTCCTCTTTGGAGCGGCGCAGTTTCTCCTCAAACTCCGCGATCTTAGTTTGTTTTAGCGCGCAGTCTGCAGACATGTTTTATTTGTGTTGTTCTTGGCTTTAGCTCCGAGCTAGCCACAGCGAAGAGCACCAGAACATCTAACATCACGTGACAATAGACGAGATTCACGTTTCTTCTTCTTCTTCTGGTTGTTTCCGGCAGACTGAAAGACTCTCGGCACTTTGCTGCCTCTCTGGTTGAATGAGGGATTACATCTTAATTATACCTCATTAGATCCGCGGAAACAGTTCACTGGCTTGTAGAAAACTTACTAGAGCTTTTATGGCTAAATCATTTCCATGCGGACTCAGTGATTTGAGGCTGATTTGGCTGATTTCTGTGATAAAGTTTTAAATAACCGCTCACGTTTAGTTTTGTACAATGGGCAGTCAGTGAACACGTTTGACAGTTTGCTTTTGTTTGCAGCGATGACAGAAGCCGTCAGGGTGTTTGTTTGTTGTTTTTTTTTTGATGCAAAGCACTAACCCACAGTGGCCTAACCTTAGCCTAGTTCAGACCTGGGCAAACTGTGGCCCCTGGTAGGTTTTTGAGAATAAGTATTGTTTTTTGATTGACTTGATTCTGTAGCTGTTCCTAATCATTATAAATTAACAAGATAATATATAAAATGCCCATGATCCACCAAAACCCTGCAAGCCTCAAGACGCAAGATTCTAAGGTTTTTACCCTAATTTGAGAAAAGTTGACCAATTTCAGAACTATTTTTGCATAGACACTGAATATTTTCCTTGTTTCAGTCTGTTTTGGTCTTGCTTGACGACATTACTTCTTATTTGCCAGCGGGTTAAGAACATTTTATTTACCTCGTTGATAAATGTGTTTTTCTATTTTAAGCCAAATTCCCTTGTCAGAAATGCTTGGAATGAACTATATAAGCAAATACATTCTGAATTCAAGTAATTTTAAGCAAGACTGGATATGTATTTTTGATCAAATAAAAAGTAGAATTTGTTATACCAATAATTGCAGTACTTTTGCCCGCATTCACAGAGTTTCTTTCTTGCATTATAAGAGGAACACAATTTTCTAAAACAAAAGCCGATTTTCCTTGCTTCTTAATTAAATGCTCTACATGCTTTTTAAAAGAAAGGCAGTCATCATTTAAAATACCTAAATATTTAAACGTTTATGGTAATGTGTATGGTTTCTGTTGTTGCGGCCATTTTGTGACTGGAGCAACAATAGAATTCAGAAACAATGTATAAACAAGGCTAGTTAATCATTGTTTTAAACAAGATTTACTTTGCTGTGAGCCGCTAATGACTTAGCCCCGACTCATAAAGGTTTTTTCATTTTCTAATGTATGAAGAGCCTTGGTTTCGTCCTCCCTTTTCTATGATTTACCCTGATTTTTAATCACTTAATTTAGGTCTGATGGTTTTGATTTGGTAGTAAAATTATAGCATAATACACCCATTTTCAATCTGGTGATTTAGTAGATTCGATCACTTTTTGTATTACAACTATAAAATGCATTTAAAGCTGACATAGGCTATTGACCCTATTTTGTCTCGCCCACTTGGCTTGGAAATGCACTTCCTGTTGTGTTAAGGTAGCTAACGTGTTTGTTTGTCTGTCTTGTGGGGCAATTTTAATTAAATATAATGACAGTTAAAACAAACCCATCAACTGAAATCTACAGGCTAAATGCAGCTAAACAGGAAGTGCACGTCCTAGAAAAGTAGACGGGACAAAATAGGGTCAATAGCAGTTCTTCTAAAAAAAAACTGTTGTAAAACAGCTTAGAAATGGAAAGAAGTCTGTTTACTTTCTGTGTAAAACTCCAGAACGGATAAGACCCACCTCTTCATTGTAAGATTTGAATGTAGCAAGCAGCAGATATTAAATTAGAAGTGTAATTTCTATTGTAAAGTGGCTCTGTGACTATTTTTGAACCAAACATGCTTTACTATGAATTGGAATATTTTTGAAAAATCACAACAGACAAGAAGTGGGCGGGGATAGGTGGTAGTTGAGGACAAAGCTGAGCTGCAGATCAATACAAAATTACTCAAACATGCAGGAATTATTCTTGACTCTTTCCCTGCCAATGACGTTTATTTCTGTCATAGACCTTTTTATTCTCTGCGGCGATGTCGGGCTCTCTGATGCTCGTGCTGACTTTGTCTACAGTCAAATACATGACACAGTTTCAAAGATTCACCAGCAGAGGGGGGAATAATGTGAGCACAAGAACATCAACAGGACCGGGAAATGCATGTTCTCTTTTGTTTTCATTTACACAGAGCAATCAACCACGTTTCTGATTCTGGAGGGCCACTTTTTTTCAAACTCATTTCATCTTGGACTAAAAACATTGTTGAGTAAGTTTAGGGCAAATATTTGATCTTAAAAATTAAGAAAAGTCGATCCTACTGGACTAGGACTCTGAGGAGAACGACACATGCAGCGAGTCTAGAAACTTCCTCTTCTGTGAGCGAGTGAAAAGTGTCAGAGTAAGTAAAACTACTGGGTTTCTTCATGTTTGGAGGGTTCAGTATAAATTATGCTCCATGAAAGAGACTGAATCTATACAATCTGCACCAGAAAGTAGAAAAGTGCTGCTGCCTTCTCGTCTGTAACAGCTTGTGTTGGTTTAAAGATGAAAAAGACACTCGTCCTCACTGTTTTAATCATGTAAACCTCGTACTTTTTTTCTTAATATATTATTTTATTGTAGCGGCTCATATTCTTTCACCAAAAAGTAGAACAGAACAAGATAACAATGGCATGAAGTTTTATTTAGAAAAAGGACTATAGCTCAAAAGTTTCTTGTCAAACGCTGAAATCAAATGAAGACAAGAAATTTTAAATGTCTATAAATGGGAACGAATTAAAGTAGAATAACATAGATAAGCATAAATAAACAACGATTTAGGTATCAGCGGGTAAAATATGTGACAATATTTTATTCTTTTTGGCTGTTTGTGCTCATGTTTTGTTCCCAGTTTGTCATTAACAAACGTAAAAATGAAAGTAGAAGAGGCACACTTCAATTTACAAGATATTTACGTCACACATTTATGAACTTTAAAATCGGGCAACCAATCAGTGCCAAAAAGCAAAGTTCCATATTGGACCATCCATAAACTATTCTGTATGCATTTTCATGTGGTACCGCAGAGCATATTTGCGGGTAAACCTTTTCTTACAAATCGAACAGCTGAATGGTTTTTCTCCTGTGTGGACTTGAAGATGCCTTTTTAGATCAGACTTTTTGTGAAATGTTTTGGCGCAGGTCGAGCAGCTGTGTGTTTTTTCTCTTGTGTGAATGATAAGGTGCCTGATCAACTGTGACTTTTTGGTAAATGTTTTCCTACAAACCCAACAGATGTTTTCTCCTGCGTGAATTCTAACATGTATGTCAAAGTCAGACTTTAGGCCAAACGTTCTGTTGCAAGACGAACAGCTGTAAGGTTTTCCTTCTGTATGAATTTGGATGTGTCTTCTGTAGTTAGATCTATCACTAAAGGCTTTCTTACAAGTTAAACAGATGTAAGGTTTTTCTCCTGTGTGAGTTCTTCTGTGCGCTGATAGGTTAGACATACAAGTGAAAGTTTTCTTACAAAGCAAACAGCTGTATGGTTTTGTCTTTGTGTGAACATCGTCATTCTCTGCAACTCTCGTCTCAGGTTCAGACTTGTTTTGGGGGGAGTTTTGTGCAGCTGCACCTTTTGTTTCGCTCTGAACTGGGTAGTTGTGATCTACAGCAGCTTCTGGTTCCCAGTCGTCGTCATTGTCAGTGTCAGAAGATTCTCTCTCAGTTTCCGGGTGAAAACGTGTCTCTGTGCTGAAGTTTTCTCCCTGTGTTTCCTCTTTGAGCTCAGTTTGTCTCTGTTGAAGCAGCGACGACTCTTCTGTATTCACACAAACAGCAGGGTATTCTGGGATAGGCCTGAGAAACACAACAAAAACCCAATTAATTCAGTTTATTAATTCAGTTTTATAAGTAAAGTTCAAAATAACATCAAGAATCGTCTTTAAGGGCTTCACAAGATAATTGTTTCAATAAAGTTGGACAATCAAACAATGAAATATTAATTATTAGGAAGTTGTTACGTGGATAAGGCTAACTCACCTGGTCTTTGTACAAGTCCATATTCTTAGCTTTTTTTTTTTTATATATCATTATTTATTTTCTCTTTGAGGGTCTCACACTTGGTGGATGTGGAAAACCCATCTGTCATAGCTGTCACTAATTAGGTAATAGGTGTGTTGTAGATGGTCAAGACGGTCCAGGCGGCCCCGGTGATCTCCAGAGATCAATCCGGCTAAAGCTGCCTTGACAGACTGTCAAGGTGAGAAAAAGCAACTGCTGCCCAACTTCACCACCTAGATGACTAAAGCCTCGTTTACAAGACAACGTTCCACAAAACCATCACAGTCGTAACGTTTTGTGCTCACAGTTTATATGGTGTCGTAGCGAGCTATTCTTCCTTTACATGGAAATGCAGATAGACTGATAATGCAGTAGTTCTTCAGGAGGTGACGTAATTGTGCTAGGGCACAGATCCCAAGTCGCACTGGTGAGGCCGCTCCAGATGACCTTACCGTGAAACCACGCAGCCTATAATAACATTGCCTGGGATCCAGAATGACATTTCTCTGTATTTTACACAGAGAAAAGTCAGTCTGGTCGCCCTCCCTCAGGGGCGTTTCCCTCGAAATCCAGATCGTACCGTGCAATGAAAATCGTTTATTTCAGTCACGTGGTTTTTGCTAACAACGTCCCTGCTGTGCGCAGCGCGCATGGATCTAGGCAACACGGCGGAAGGATAAACAACATGGCGCACCGGAAAACCGAGAGTTTGTTCCATTCACCGGTAAAGGCCGTTTTAAATGACCAAAAAGACATCGCGTCAATAGTTGTGTTCAAGACTGTCAAGGCAGTGCAGTCGGCTCGAGCCGGTAAGGGACCCCCCTTACCGTAGATGACAGCGCGAGAGAAATCCCAACAGCTTACGGCACTAGAAGCCTTTATGCTCTTCTCTGATTGGTTCCCTCCGCTGTCTGTTAGGTGAGCTTTGCTCCGCCCTAGAAATCCAGTTGACTCGGGGGGCGACCAGATTCATCCGCTGGTGCAGCGGTGAGGCTGGATTCTCCAGGCAAATAATAACACGGGCACTGACAGGTTTACAAGTTATCTGATAAAATGGTGAAGGAAGCAACAAAGACCAGCGCATGGGGGAAAGGGGAGATTGCCTGAAAAACACAGGGAGGACAGAAGACCAGAGCGGGGGAAAACAGAAGATTGCCTACAGTTGGACATAACAGCTCATTTTTACCTCACGCTGACACTTGCACAGCTTCCTGCACGTTCACGGTCGAATAATCCTTTTTGTGGAGCACTTCAAACTTCTGAACACACAAATTTCTACTATAGATTAATCGAATCTTCAGCACAGGGAGAGGCTTTGGAAGATTTGTTTTGTGTCTCCTTCTCTGCAACACGCAGGTACAAAACACTGTGCTTATTCTGCAGATTTTTGGTGACTGGGCTACGATCTTAAGTAGCATATCAGGTTTACATTTTTTTTAATTTTAATCAAGTAAACGAGTTCCAGCAGGACTTTGACTTTTACCAGAGTTGTTTTTTTTTTTTTTTTTACACAAGTCACTGTACTTTTACTTGAGTACGGGATTTCAATACTTCAATACTTTTCAATACTTCTGCCATCTCTGTGTTTTTTCCAGCTATTTAGTAAGAAACTAGAACATGTGCAGATCAGTAATATACCCTTTACGTTCATTATAAACACAAAATTAATCAAAACGGCTTGAAAATAGAAACAGCTCTATTGACTTCCTGTTCAAAACTGCAGAACTGATAAGCCCCGCCTCTTCATTTTAAAATTTAATTGTCAGAAGCAACACATTTTAAATAACTAATAATCATTGTTGGAAAGTGGCTCTGGGACAGTTTTGAAACATACATGCTTCACTTTGAGTATTAATCTTTTGAAATATATCAAGTAAAACAGACAAGTGGGAGGGGATAGGTGGTAGGTGAGAACGGGGATTTTCTAAGCACTTGAGCTCCAGCTGAAGAACAATACAAGATTACTCCAACATGCATAAATCAATTCAACTAAAGTTTTGAGTAAACTAATGTTGAAGAGAGGCCATTATAACAAGGTTAAAATTTTTGAATAGGCCTTACTACATTTTACAAAATAGAACCTTTAATACCTGAACTTGATGAGCTCACGGACAGTACTCAAGTGTAAACTTTGCCACAAGCTCTTTATTAGGCTATTTGTTCTGGTGAAGTGTGAGTGACTTTGAAGAGTGTGAGGGAAACAGAGACACACTTGAGCTCTGTCTGAATGGCTTTTTTTCATACCCCGGAACTACCGCGTGAAAAGTGCCTCTTGTTAGATTTTCGACAAAACTCAGACCTCTAAAATAATCATCAAACATCCTGCGTAGTGCACCTTTAACTAAACAGCTCAATCAATATCCTTTGTGTAAACGAAATCCATTACGTCTATAACAATGATAGAATGCTGACTAAAATGTGTTTAGTTGGTGGACTCACCGCTGCTCTTCCTCCTCTTTGACTCGCGGTTCCTCTGGCTCCTTTTTAATCTGTGTCAGTAGAGTCTCCAGGTCCTGGTTCAGACCGGGGTTCAGACCAGCTCCAGGACTCGTTGTTTGGACCAGAGCACTTTCTCTGAGCAGCACAACTCTCGTTCTCAACACAGCCTTTACCAGCTCCTGTTTCTTCTGGTTTTCTTCTTTGGAGCGGCGCAGTTCCACCTCAAACTCCGCGATCGTTCTTTCAAACAGCGCAAAAATCTCGTCCGCAGCCGCAGTCAGCCGCTCCTGCACCAAAGCTTTCAGTGCGCGGCTTTTGCACATTTTTACAAAGTGTTGTCAGAGTTAGCTCCGAGCTAGCTACAGCCGACGACCCACAAACACCACGTGACGAGGGACGAGATTCACAGTTACAATAAAACTAGAGAGAAAGTTGGTTCTTTTTTTATAGCTGTTGTGGCGGCCATCTTGAAACGGGAACATCAGCAAAATTATAAGTGAAAACAATGTAAAAAAAAAAAAAAAAAAAGGGGGTGCACGGTAGCAGAGTGGTTAGAGCTCTGGCTTCCCAACAAGGAGTGGGTTCGACTCCCGGACCATATCAACATCTCATGATCTCTCTGGGTGGAGTTTGCATGTTCTCCCCGTGTCACCGTGGGTTTTCTCCGGGTACTCCGGTTTCCTCCCACCTCCAAAAACATGCATGTTCAGGTTAATTGGGCATCACTGTAAATTTCCCCTAGTGAGTGAATGAGAGAGTGAATGGTTGTCTGTCTACCCTGCGACGAGTTGGCCACTGTCCAGGGTGTTTCCCCGCCTAAGGCCCAAAGTCACTGGGATAGGCTCCAGTCACCCGCAACCCCTAACAAGATTAAGCGGTAGGAAAAAAAATGAATGAATGAATGTAAAACATAAAATTCACACATTAAAGAGACTAAATTAACATACAATTACATTTGTGTAAATAATCTGCGAGGAGTATGATAAGTATCATGTTGGTTGAAGAATCAAATTTAAATTTAAGTTTTTTAGTTCATGCACACACGAAGTCATTTATTTTATTTATTTTCAATACTGAAGGCACTTTTTTGTTATAATGCTTGTCTACTGCAGCTGTATTCTGTGCCAGAGAATTTTTGGAGAGGTTGTCTGGAGCGGAGACATCTCTATGGAGGAAAAAAAAAGTTGCTATCATCTCCTCTACAAAGATTATAATCACACTGGGAAAATGGCCATCTTTTATTAGATAATAAGAAAGTTTTGCCTGGAATAAGTCTTGTTTTATATGTTTTGAGCAATTTTGATGGGTTTGCCAATGGGACAAGAATATATATTTTGTTTTACTTAAAATAAAAAAATACACCAACTTGAAATTATGAGAAGAAAAAACAAAAAAGCTTTTGTTCTTGAACATGCACAAAAATTACTTGTTCTATTGGCAAATCTTTAAGAAAGTCAAAACCTGTTCAAAACATGTTAACAGAATTTTTAAACTTATGAACATATTTAAGATTGTTGTTTTTCCAGTGTAGTAACAATTTTGAAGACGTTCATGATGGACTGATATCGTCATCGAGATGCGCCAATATCACTCAGTTCTAAGTCATGCCTGTTTTTGGGGGTGCGAGGAAACAAGAGTACCTGGACAAAATCCGCAGTGACACGGGGAGAACACGCACCATCAAGAGAGATCATGAGATGTTGACGTGTTTTGTCCTGGGAGTAGAAACCACAGTCTCTTTGGGAATCCAGAGCTAACCACTCTGCGAGGGTGGACAATTATTGTTCCTGAGGGTCATATCAATATCAAACAAATTCACATTTGTATTATTATTGCCCAAAAGGATCAAGTAAAAAAAAGTTGTGATTAAGGTTGAGCTAAATATTTTGGAGAATAAAATTAAAACTTTTAAAGAGTAGTAATTTTATGATTAAAAAAAAAAAAAAAAAAAAAAAAAAACTCAAACGAGAAAAAAGTCAAATCACACCATCTTTATAATAATATTTCTCACGTGTGTATGTTATTGTGCATGATGATCTTAAAAAAGCATGTACTGCAACCAACACATCAGCTGTAGTCCGGATGTACAGAGTAAACACAGACATTAGTAGACTGTGATCGATCGAAAAGAATTTTGGACTAAACTAGTCGAATTAAAGTCGAAAAAGGACGTGAAATAGATTTTTTTATCTATTTGTCTGTGTTTAAAAACACAAAAGTGCAAAGTTCATCCAAAAACAGAGTTTAAACAAAAGTAATAGAAAGCCATGTATTTTAATCTAAAAAGGTAGATCAGACCAATCATTCAGCTTAAATTTTTCTTTCTTTTTTGTTGCTGTTCCTTATAATTCCTCATGATCTACATTAGTCGACTAATTCAAATTTTGGTTGACTTAAGACCACCTATCCCAGGAGCTAACTTTCAACTTTTGTCATCAGGTGTCTCTCGTGTGCTTGGTGTGAATGAGGCTGTCGAGGGTCACAGGAGCGCTGAGCAGGTCGTGGAGGTGGGTTTTGAAGACTTGCTTGAAGAATCTGACTCACCAGTGGTCGCCAGTTGTCGATATGTAGCTGTTGATTGGCCCGTGGTTGCTAAAAAACCAGGAGTCAGTTCGCAGGAAAATCGTTAAAAACAGTATTTAGCCGAGCATGGATTGTTGTTATTCACCCGGGTTTAAACGGGACGTAAATACAAAAGAGAATGGCGACTATTTGGACCGAGGAAAACAAAGACGAAGGAGTTGCAGCAACTGCAGCGTGAAGTCTGGACTGTGGCGGGATAGAAGGACTATTCGTAGGAGGTTGATCTGTTGTCAAGTTTGATTCGCGACCGGTGGGGGTTAGCGCTTGGTATAGAGGGTCTGGTGACTCGGGGCAGGCTTTATGTGGATTTGATGTTTTCGTGTCTGCGTAGTTCTCCGGGTACCCGGCTTAAGTAAAAACTGTCTTTGCTCCCCTGATCAGGTCTCTGCAAAGGATTCTGAATCCAGTACTTCTGGTAAATAGGTCATAATTAAAACAGTTGAAACTGCATGATCTTACTCGCATTTGATTGGCGACTGTTGGCTGTTTAGGGCGTGTTTGTGTGAATGTTCTTAGAATCAGGCAGTACGCTCGACCGACAACGACTGGGGCTTGTATTGATGTGAAAGACATTTAAAAGCTATTACCTTTGTGAGTGTTAGTGATAATCAGGCACACGGTTAGAAAGTGAACAAAGCCGGCTGGCATTACATTTCAAGGCGGTAGTAACTCAATTAACCTTATAAAATAATGTTTTGAATCAAAATTTCGGCAGCTATACTTACTTTAACAGGCAAACTTGCGGAACACAAACAGACGCTATTGAATTTGACGTCTCCACTTAAATTCTGGTTTGCTGATTTGGCGATAGTTCTCAAGCTCAATCCTGACTAGAGCTGGAGTGAAATGAAAGGGCAGCAGACATTTACGGCAAGCCTGCAATAAAAACCTTAAGTTTAATCTAAATAAATGTGCTATTATCTTCTCACCCCCCACCACACAAAAAAAAGCACATGTCTATGGTTACCATAAGTTTTATAGTTTATTCATTGTCATTTATTTATGTGTAACGAATACAAAAATGTAAGGCTTATTCTTATTACAATGTGAGTTTGATCTCAAACAAAATGACAAGTATTCCTATTTTTACTTGTCCCTTCTACTTCGTCTTACATTTCTGTTCTCAAAATGTGTCGAGAGCCTGATTAAAACAGGTTGAAGCTTCATCTGGCCTCCTGCAGTTTGTTCAGGTCTGTTCTAAAGTTACCTGTAGACCTTTTACATGTTGGTGAGCAGCAGTGTTTCTTCTGAATGAGCTCTTCTGAGATGTTTTTTGTAAGAAGACTGAAATTTGAAGCTTTTCCTGCAGGTTAAACAGCTGTATGGTCTCTCTTCTGTGTGCACTTTGAGGTGTCTTTTGTAGGCAAACTTTAAGGTAAACGCTTTCTTACAAATTAAACAGCTGTAAGGTTTCTCGCCTGTGTGAATTTTCATATGTCTTGTTAAAGAAGCCGTGAGAGAAAACGTTTTCTTACAAATTTTACAGCTGTATGGTTTCTCTCCTGTGTGCATTCTGAAGTGCACTTTCAAATAACTTTTATACGGAAATGTCTTCATGCAAACAGAGCATTTGAACTTGTTCTTGTCTTGCTTATCTCCTTTGGTTGTTTCTGACGCTTCTCTGTTGTTCTCTGTGGCTTTCGTTTCTGGTTCAGACGTTAATTTGGTGAGTTCTGTGCAGCTGTGCCTGTTATTTTCGTCTGAACTGGGTTGTTGTGATTTCCAGCAGCTTCTGAACAGCTGAATGGCGTCCAGTCGTCATCATTGTCTGTGTCGGACGATTCGCGATCAGTCTCAGAATGAAAAAGTGTCTCTGCGCTGAAGTCCTCCTCATGTGTTTCCACTCTGAGCTCAGTTTGTCTCTGTTGAAGCAGCAACAACTCTTCGGTCTTCACTTGGACACACCTGGATAAAACACAAGTCAAAATCACTTTTTGTTAAACATTCAAGACAGACACACACATAAGCAGCGTCAGAGCCACAGAAAACCTTGTCTTCTGTGTAAATACAATGTCTCTGGCTGTGCTTCATGAGTCAAAAGTTGTTAGAGCTAAAACAAAGATTCAGTCCAGGCATCTGCTGTAGCCGATCTCAAGATACAGCCAGATGCCTTTGCGCACGCTCACTACAGCACCTGCAGCTATTGCAAAAAAACAGCTTCTTAAATAGCCTCTAAAAAGTCAAGACAGAATTTTTTTGATTGTTTTTTTTTTTTTTGCTCTTCTTTTTCACCCTCTCTCGCGTATCAAAGCTCCAACGTTCTATCACACTACTTGTATTTATTGACTTGCACATCACCCGCAATCAGAAGAGGCAACGTGAAGTCCTGTCCAGTGAACTCTGACCGATCACAGGTGTATTTTCACTGGACATAAACCAGCGCTGAAGAAGAAATATTTACACTGTGCAGTAGAATATGAATGAGCTGTTGGTTGCCGTCACCAGATCAAAGGGCAGCAGACTATCCCAGACACTAAACACCAAACTCGGGATCATAAAAACTACAGTTTGAGAACCTCTGGGGTGGTCTCCTGAAAGCTATTTGTTCCTATAGCCAGTAACTTCGCCTTCAAGGACGCTGTTACGCTCCACACAAACATGATGCATCATAAGGAAGCGCCTTCAGATACAACTGTGCTACAACTGCAACTTGTCTCATAAAAACAGAAACTATTTTTTGTTAAGTGAATGCAATAAGCTGCTGTAGGATGCCATATTATGGAACATTCCAATACAATCCATCTCCATGAAGACAAGAGGTTTGCAGATCTTCCACCAGAAACTTTACAAATACATAAATGTGCTGATTCAGAGCTGGTTCTATATTTGTCTAACCACTTTTTTTTGTGCTTATTTTCAATAAAAAAAAACACCATGGTAAAATAATGTTTTTGATAAACTAAAAACAATACCAAAATGTGTGGTTTGTGTAGGTTTGCATCTCCCCCTCCTGGATGCTTCCACTGAAACTGTTCCAATCCAATGAGAATGGATTATGCAAATTATTTTTCAGTTCCGGAGTGTATATAAATATATTCAATGTTTACAATTTCACTGGGCTGTGAAGTGTTTTGTTCGTGGACTTACTGCTCTTCCTCCTGTTTGACTCGCGGTTCCTCTGGCTCCTCTTTAATCTGTGTCTGTGGAGTCTCCAGGTCCTGGTTCAGACCGGGGTCCAGACCTGCTCCAGGACTCGGTGGTTGGATCTGAACACTCTCTCTGAGCAGCACGACACTCGGGTTTAGCACAGCCTCCAGCAGCTCCTGTTTCCTCTGGTTTTCCTCTTCGGAGCGGCGCAGTTCCTCCTCAAACTCCGCGATCGTTCTTTCAAACAGCGCAAAAATTCTTCCGCAGCCGCAGTCAGCCGCTCCTGCACCAAAGCTCTCAGCGCGCCGCTTTTGCACATGTTTTTTTGGTGTGTTGTTTTTAGCTGTAGCTCTGAGCTAGCCACAGTTGATGGAACACAAGACACCACGTGACAGGGTTGCCAGATTTTCAGAGATTAACAAGCGACTAACCCTTTAGAAAAAAAATAAAAGCGACCGACTGAATTTAACTATATCAAAGTAATAATATTTTGAACTTATTTTAACCGTGTTTATTTATTTATTTTATTGTTTGTTTGTTTTTTTTTTCATTACTTTGTTTTTTCAAAAAACGCGACAAAGAAGCATGCTTGTCAAAATATTCTTCTTTTAACAATGGTTTAATGCAATGTGGAAACTTACGTACACTTTGTCAGTCGTTTTAGTGTCATATAAAAAATAAATCACAAAAAAAATTAAAAATTATAATTATTATAATTATTATTGTTGTTATCATTTTATTATTATTATTATTATTATTATTATTATTATTATTATTATTATTATTATTATTATTACTGTATTTCTTTAGCATATTTTTACAGATTTATTTTACTTTGCTCCGCCCAGCGCGCTACTTCAGATCCATGTGCGTCATGACGTCACTGTCCTTAGTAACGGTCCGCAGCGTCTCCAGGAGCCGAACAGCAACAAGATGGTGAGTTAATTTTATCTCAATTTGGGCTTTCAGCGTCCAATTAAACCTTCTGGAAACGACTGCACTGTTCACGAGGAGTGATTAAGAACGTACGATTCAATACGCGTGAAAAGACTATGAGCAAATTCGTGTATTTTTAAAGATTTTTACGGTTAAGAACTGGGTTGTTGCCTCGCGAGTTATCCGTGGAGATTAGCCTAGCATCCTTTAGCTCCGTGTAGTTAGCGCTTTGTTTATCGGCCCCACGATCAAACTATAAGCCAATAACGTGATTAAAAGATGCAATTGCTTCATGTGCGCTCATAGTTAAGAGTGCTGCGCGTGTACGGCTTGGTTTGATGTGTTGGAAAGTTGAAAGAGGCATCGCTAAAAGGCCCGTGGATGTGATGCGAACAGCGCTGCCTCTGTCTGTGCCCGAGCGCATCACATGATACAAAAGCGAAGAAAAGATTAGACTGAACCAGGACTAAACCAGGTCTAAGCCATTAGAACACACAATCAAAACCAACATAAGACAATCTAATGATAAACAAGTGAAGCGCTAAACTATGATTATTGTTCTTGTGTCACAAAATGTTGATATTGTAATATGAGCCTTGTCAGTGTGAGACTATGATAGCACAAGAAACCTGTATTTGATGCTATTTTGTATATTTTTGGATATAAATGTCTTGTATTTGCTGTGATTATTAAAAAAAAACACTGATACTGATTGAAAACAGATACTTCCATAAATACACGACAATGAGGCAAATAAAAACTGAACAAAACCAGGGATCAAACCGCTGTGCATTAACTGTGAGAGAAAGTATGTTAAACCAGCTGTTTTTGATGCGTTTTCTCAGGGTTTGCTGTCGATTCTACGTAAGCTGAAGAGTACTCCCGACCAAGAAGTCCGAATTCTCCTCCTCGGACTCGACAATGGAGGGAAAACCACCGTCCTCAAACAGCTGGCCTCAGAGGACATTAGTCACATCACACCTACACAGGTACACAACAGAACCAAGAGAAAACTTGGAGTGCTTGCATTAAAATTAGTATAACGTTAAAATGACATTTGATCTGCTGAAATCCTGAATCATAACTAATGGGCAAAAAAAGAAAAAGCTAGATTTTTTTTTTTTAATAACACTGTCTAACTTCCAGGGGCTGTAGCGTTTAGTTTGTCAATTAATCAGTCGGTGGAGTCAACCTATTATCCTTTTCCATTATAAGAATTTAGAAAGAACACCGACAAAATGGGTGGTTTGCTGATCATTTAGGAGAAAATCCTTGTAAATAAGATAAGATATCCTTTATTTGTCCCACAATGGGGAAATTCCAGTGTTGCAACGCACATTTAAGAACAGCAGAGAAAATAGAAACGTGCATCAAACAAGATAGTTTAAAGTAGACTTAAAGTGTATATAAGTTACAATAGTTAAAATAGTTATAAACTCTTATTTAAATCTGCTTCTTGCATTCATTCACAGATTCCTATAACTTCTCGGTATAAGTTGTTGATTTTGCTTAATTTCAAATGCACTTTACCCTTTTAAACAACTGTTTGGATTTTGTATTTATTTTTACCTTTACTTAAAGAGGCACTGTGTAATTTTTCAATGAAAATTTACTTGCACATCTCAAAAACCCCAATCCATATAAAGCAATCTTTAGAGCATTCTTACTGGGGATACATATATTTTATGCCATACTGGCTGCTTTTCCATGGAAACATGCAGGTGGACGCCCTCCTCTTGGCCAAAAATTACTTAATTTTGTAGCCTTACACGAAGAGAACACATGTAGAACACAACTGTCTTTTCTATGTGGAGTTTTCCACATAGAAAGACTGCAGGTTGACTGGGATTGAACCCAGGACCTCTTGCTATGAGGCCAGAGCGTTAACTGCTGCGCTACTGTGTCGCCCATTTGATAAGTGATCAAATGTAAAATTTACTTTTTAGCTTGGAAACTGTTGCTACACCTCCTTTTCAATTTTTTGATCGACTGGACATATTTTTAGAAAATCTCTGGACTATAGCCCTAGAAAAATCAAATGAACAGTTATTAAAATATAAAGTTAAAGCTTAGTTTAGGGCATTCTTTATCATATGCATCAGTTCGTGCGTCTCTGTGGAATCTTACAATTAAAACTAATATGATTTCCATAGAAACTAGCAAGAGAAGGCTCCGACACAAAAGACACAATTTTAGGGAGATGCTCAGAGTGGGACACACGATTTGATCATGTTTTTAGTCCAACAGAAACCTTCAAGTAAAAAAAAAAAAACTTTTGGTCAAGTCTGTTTTTAAGAAGTTACACAGTGCACCTTTTAGGGAACACGGCATTACATTTAGTTAAGTATGTAAGTCTAAAGGGGACATAGCGACATTTACAAAGCGCTGCATAGAAAAACAATACTTGATCTTTTGTTTTGTTTGTGGTTTCCAGGGTTTTAACATCAAGAGCGTTCAGTCTCAGGGCTTCAAACTCAACGTGTGGGACATCGGCGGACAGAGGAAGATCCGGCCTTACTGGAGGAACTACTTCGAGAACACAGACGTCCTGGTCAGGGCCTAATCTTACAGTGTTTGTTCATTTTAGACTGACAAATTAAAAACATCCACAGAAATGAACTGAACAGGAAGTTGCATTTAAATATAAACAGGCTAAATGACTTCTGTGCAGTTTATGTGATCTTCTAACTCCTGATGTGTGGTTTCCATTTCAGATCTACGTCATTGACAGCGCAGACCGGAAGAGGTTTGAGGAGACGGGGCAGGTGAGGTCACACTGTTGGCTGAATTATATTTGTTTTATGTTTGCTCTGCTATAATGAGTGAAAGGCAAATCTGTGTGCTTTTTTTAGAATCCAAAAAGCATAAATAAACCAATTTTATTTTTGTGGAACTAACCATCACAACAACTTGCCTCACAAAGCTTCACTAAAATGTTTATTAAGCAACAGAAAATTATGAAATCAGATAATGATTGGTGAATAATAGAGAAGAGAGCATGTCCTGTTTTAAGTAATCATTATTGAGGTGTTGGAAGTAATGCACTTGTTACTGTAATATGTAAACTCTTTCATTAACACAATAATGTTAGTAATTTCTTTGAAAAAACCTAGACAATATTTGCTTAAGCGACTTACATAAGTAAATGAATCGCAATGATATTTAAATGAACACCACACTTCAGGGTCGAAACAAGATCTTTTGTGGTTGATTCAAAGATTAATAAAATGCTATGAGGAAAAGATAGTTTGTCACATTTATAGAGAGGGATTTTCGGTCTATACGTCACTTTCCGCTCTGCTGCACACACTTTATGGTGAAAGATCCGCGCTTTGTCTGGTTAGCTGGGAAACTTCTTTGAATAAAACAACGAAACGGGACGAGAGATAGCTGTTTGGATCAGGTCTGAAGTGGTCTGACAGACGTCTGTCTCCTGCTCCAAGCTTGGAGAGTGTTTTTCTCAACGTTATTTCCACTCACCTGAATGTAACTTTTATGGGTCAAATTTCATTCACAAAGCAGCATAACCTCTGTTTTCGCACAATGATAAACTCTTGTAGTTAGCTGACAACAGTGCTTTTTCATCTTCAAGTTCTAAAACATGAAATGCTAAAGTAAAGCATTTTAAAGGTGTCCGTGTAACTTTCTGGAAGCGAAAATTCAACTTCATAATTCAACACAATATGATTATGAAATCATTATTTATAACCTTCTTATTGGGAATAAATAAGTTTTACGCCATAATGTGAGAAAATATGGCTAAAAGAGCTGTTTTTCCATAGAAATAAACGAAGGGAGGCCCTCCTTTTGGCAAAATAATACTGATTTTTGCGGCCATGCAATCCCGCTCATAGTAAATCTACACATTTTTATTATTTAATTAGTGTCACAAAGACATCTAAGCTAGAAAAACATTATTTTATTCAAGTTTACTTTTGGTCAAAAAGTTACACGGTGCACCTTTAAAGGCCTGGGTACAGATGAAACACATTTCCCTTGTTTTTTGTCCAGGAGCTGGCTGAGCTGTTGGACGAGGAGAAGCTGAGTGGAGTTCCCGTTTTAATATTCGCAAACAAACAGGACCTTCTGACCGCGGCTCCAGCCTCCGAGATCGCAGAAGGTCTGAATCTTCACACCATCAGGGACCGAATCTGGCAAATCCAGTCGTGCTCCGCCTCACCGGGGAGGGCATCCAGGTTAGAACAAACACAACAAACACTGGATCTTAGAGTGTGTGTGTGACCAATTAGACAGGCCTATACAACTTTATTCTTTCGAGAGCCAGATTTTTAAGTGGGCCATAACAAATTATTCCTAACACTAGATTTGAAAAAAACTTCTGTTCTATTTGATTTTGGTAGACAATTTTAATAAAAAATGCGTTTATAAACAGAACCAGAACTAGACTAGATACTAAGACTAACCCAGGATCAAAACAGTAAAAACAATTATACTACTGTATTTTCTCACACTGAAGATGGGTTTAATGTTAATGTTTAAAATGTTCTATAATAAGAAGCTGTAATTTTTAGGCAATGAACAATGCTCCAAAAATTTGAGGGGATGCCCAGACATCACATTGAGAACCACTAAGATAGGCAATGCGCGTCAGTGATTAGCTAATTCATCTTTCAATCATGTTCACTAAAACTCTGGAGATGAACATGGTGGCTAGACAATTCAGGCCACAAAACAGTGTCAGTTGCCTGAGCGATTCTGTTGAAAATCAAATTACTTAAACAGGTTTGTAATGGCCACAAATTGACTATTATTTGGCTTGGAGGAGGCCCACCTATGTTTGTTTCCATAGAAAAGCATTTCCTTTAGCGGATTTTTGTCACATTATTGCATAAAATGTATTTATCTCCATTCAGAATGTCCCTAAGTGTAGTTTTAGCTGCCTAATTCTACTGAATTGTGTCGATGATATTTCACTTTCAGAAACGTACACGGTGCACCTTTAAAAAAACTAGGGCTGGGTATTGCCAAGAGCTTTCCGATACAATATATATTTTAGAAAAAAAAAAATCTGCCAAGTAGGTATTTTAATTAATGCAGAAAAAATACAGTACATTGCACAACTTTTGGACAATCTTCTTTCCCTGTACAAGAGATCAAAAAATGGAGCACATTACTTGTAAAATTGAAAGGAGAGACAAACTGGGTCTTTTTTAAACAAAAACTTAAAGACTTTTTAATTACAGGACAGATTTGTTAGCCTGCCGGTTTCATTTAGTTGCTGGAGTGAAATGAAATGGAGCGGATGCGCTAGGTGGCGTTAGCCTGGCTACAGATTTGTAGCCACTAGCACTGACCTGTTTTGAATTGATCATGTGTATTCTATTTTGTGCAGCATTGTATTGTGTTTTGGTTGTTTTTATGTAAAGCCCAATCCGGGACAGACATTTGAGACAGATTGAGAATGAGCCTCAGCTAAAAGAAAGAAAGAAACTCTTGGCATTTATATGTTTATAAGAAGATAAGGTAGAACAGCTTTAATTTTAATTTAAATTTAGACTAAATCTGGACAAATTTATTGAGGTTTAAACAGGGACTCCACCTGAACTCATCCTGAGCTAATAAACCTAATGTATTTTCTTCTTTCTTTTTTTTTTGCAGGACGGGATGAACTGGGTCTGCAAAAGCGTCAACTCCAAGAAGAAGTAGCTCCTTTTGCCCGGTCTTCGTCAGCTCACACTGTGACTGAGAGCGCCCCCTGGATCTGAGGGAGGAACTGCACTCGAATGTACCACTACTACTGCTAAACCGAACGCTACAGACTCTTAATACACCACCACGAACTTTACTAACGGTTCTGTTTTATTCTAACAAGGGATTCACACCACACTCAGGACCATAGACAGACAGATCATTACTTAAAGATTTCATTCCAAAGACAAAATTAACTTGATTAGATTTAATAGTGTTTATGTGACGTACAATATTTAATTTAAGTTATAAAGCATATTGGCGATTATTATACTGATGCACCAAGTGACATAAATTAGGCTTGTCAAGGAAATTAAGGGTAAGGGTAAGGCATAAAATACATTGTTTATGTAAAGGTTCTGTCGACGATTTTCACATTTTTGTTGCCGTCAAAGGTCGTATAGATTTGTAACAGCCTTGCGGTAAAGGTAAATGTCACGGTGTGGCCAGTAAAACTTTGGCCAATAGAAAACAAGGCTGCCTCGTTACCTATTGGCCAGAAAAAGCAGCACAGTTGTTAGATTTGTCTTTCCTTTGAAAATCCTTCAGACGACCTTTAATGCATTTTAACTCTTTCACGATTACAATTAGAAGAATTACAGTGATGCGTCTGTTCGTTACCGGAATCAGATATTAGCACATGAAATGAAAGTTCCTTGCAGAATTAATTATAGTTACTTGGCACTATTGGGCATATGCACCTACGTCACATGATCACATGGGTGTGCCATGATGGAGCGCAAAAGTGCCTGAATGCAGCATTACAGGGAGCACAAAACTGACCAATTCTCATAAATTTTCCAGCTTTTTGTAAAGAAACCAATGGCTACTTCTAGCACAGTTTAGTGCAGTTGTCTGTGGAAGTAGGACAGGTTTTAGATAAAGCACTAAACAAGATGTTTGGAGAAGTTAATGAATGCTAACGCATCTATACCTTTACCTTCCTCCTGCTATGTTTGCTGATTAAGTCAAATTTAAAAGTTTGCCCAAGTTTACCCTCAACAGTGTTTCCTCTTACACTGGGGCAGATTAAAAAACAGTAACTTGGCTGTATGTGAGGCTAGCGCTAGTCACACATGATGCAGGTAGTTTCATATATTCACTGTTTTGTTTTGTTTTTTACATTAACATTGACTTACCTTACAAAGTGTTCACTGCAAATCTGTGACAACTTAGAGAGATTCCAGTTCTTTTGATTTATTGCTGCCACTTTGGCATTTTCCATCTTCATCAAAAGGTTTACGTTAAAAAGCTACATCAGACTTACAACCTCCTCGCCTGTCAGTGCAGCCAATCGCACAACAAGATGGAACCATTTTACAATTTAAATCAATAGAAATTAACTTAGAAACTAGCAGGTTTTTGGCAGCGCTTCCATAGTTGTAACACACAGACAGCACTTTTGGCTTCATCGTGGTGAAGTGGGCGTTCCCTCGATGAGCATGATGACACGTGCAAAGGGTCAGTTTGATCAACTAATTAACTGAGTTTCGATAATTAAAAAGGTAATTTCAGTCAGTCGGCACCAGAACTGAAAAAGCTGAATCAGTGCATCCCTACACAAGAACAAAAAATTATGTCTTTAGTAAAGTACATAGTTAGCTGCATCGTTGTATGAAGCTCAACAGCTCCCATTAAAAAATCACCACAGGGATATTGAAAAAACATTAAAAGTTTGAAAAAGCATCGAAGCATGAGCAAAGTCCTACATTTTTACTTAAAATCCGTCTCTGCAGCTTTATAAACCACAATGTTTTTAGACGCTTTGCTGAATTTTAGGTTCTGAATGTGCTTTTAAGACTGAACAGTCGCTTTATGGATCTGAGTTAGCACATAGCCGGCTAGCCACGATATACCTTTAAACTCTTAATATTTGACATTTTCGAAATCCCTGTGGAGTTTTAATGAGGCACTCTACTTCCTGAACCAGGACGATCTTCCAGTGTTGAGCTTCATAGAACGGAGAGTTCAAAAGCAGCTTATAGTCTGGAAATGATGATACTTGCTCATCGTTACCAATATAATACTGATCTTGATTTTAAGCTATTTTTACTTCTGTAGAAACATTTTTTTGCGTTATGAACACATAATTAAATCTTTCTTTTATCTACTGTCTGTCTATGGTCCACTACACTTTTTTAATTCAAGTCGGTCTTTTCCGTCAACACTTCTGAAAAATCATTCCTGTTTTTTTCGCTTCCGACGGCTTCATCGCAGCTGATTTTTCGACGTGAGTTCTATATTTTTGTAACTATATATGTCTTATTTATGGTGACGTAGAGCGCTTGCGTTTTATATATAAAAAAAACAAACAAACGATGATTTCCAAACTGTCTGTACGTGTGTTAATATGTAAAAAAAGCAAACAGAAGCGGTTGAAGTTTTATGGACGTGTAAATAGACGGACGCTTATTTTGAAAGGCCTGTATTAAATGTGCTTTAGGGGATTTTCAACTGTAACGGCTTTTTCGTGTGCTTTTATTTTGAAATAGAGAGAGAGACGAACACTTAGGCCTTTTGATATTTTTGAATGTAACTGTCAGAATTTAAAGTAATATGTCAATAAAGAGATTCAGATTGCAAAAGGCGTGTTTGTGCTGTTATTGCAGACAGTTTGTTTTTATTTTGCAGGTATACGCGGTTACTTAAGGTTTAGCTATTCACCTGATTCTACACTAGACTGAAAGATGTCGATATTAATGCAAACGTTTTGATCCAAACATTTTATCATGTGTCATTCCGCAAGGCTCTGTTTTGGGGCCACAATTATTTATTCTTTATTTTCATTATTTTGTAGTATTCAAGTTATTGAAGTTGATTATTTTTTGGTTCTGGATTTGACAGTAAATACTTGATATGAAATGACATCTGCATTGAGGAGGTGGAGAAATTTGAATATCTTGGTGTTATTCTGGACTAGAATCTAAAGTTGGACGCTTGGACAGACTGTGTCACAGTCAAAGCGCAGCAAAAACTCTTTAAAAGAAAAAAAAAATATTTATTTAACATGGAGCAAAACTGCTGCGTATGTTTTATTCTAGTTTACTGAATTCTTAACGTTCTGTCTGATTGGGTGGTATGGGAGTGCCAGAGAAGCTCAGAAGAAAATGCTTAAGGACCGTGACTGTGGAATCTGGGCCTAAAACTGCTCGGCTTGGAGGAGGTCTATTCAGTGAGGACAGTAAACAAGGCTCAAATGATTCTCTCTGACCCTTTGCATCCTCTTTTCTCAGAGTTTGTCCTGCCTTCTGAACGAGAACGAGTTCGCGAGAAGAAGATTTTTGGGGGTGATCATAGATGATCTGATCTAAAAAAAACAGTTGGCATACTTTATAAAACCAAACATTCATTAAATAAGAAATGTTTACATATATTTATCACTTGTTCTTCCCACCTATCTTACTGCTCAGAAATCTGGGGAAATTCCTGTAAAACATTTAGATGTGATGATTAAATTACAAATATGGGCAGTACAAACTATTAATAGAACGGGATTCTGTGATTCAACAAATGAACTTTTTATCAAATAAATTCAAATTTGAAGACATAGTTAAATTGAGGATTATAGAAATGTTGTATCGTGCAGTGAATAATGCCCTTAATGCAGACATTCAATACTTTTTTAAATTAGGAAGAAGTTTGCTATGTTTTAAGGCAGGTAAAGTGGAACCAATGCAAGCAAAGATGTGTTTCTATTGCGGAAATTAAACGTTGGAATGATCTGTAGTTTTAGCTTCTGATTAGAAGTGAGAACTTTCTCCCCACAAAAGAAAAACAGAATCTAATTTACTTTTTTTTTTTTTTGGTAACTATCTGGTGTGGACAGCTGAGACCTGGATGACACTATTGGCATATTTTGGGTTTTGACCATTCCTTCGCAAAAGCTGAAGGTAATTGAGACAAAAAAAAATAGTTTTAAGGACCTAAAATGACTCAAAAAAAAATTAGGTGGAGCTAACACAAAAGTCCTATTAACATTTTGGGGGATTTTTTATTTTATTTTTAAGTTTACAGTGGAAACTTATTGTCTTATTCAACCCAGAGGCTGATTGTTTCTAAATAAGAGGAACACAATGGTATTTTTTATCTTAAACTTTTCCAGGTGCTTCATAGTTTTTATTTGCTTATTTATTTGTTTGTTTGTTTGTTTGTTTGTTTGTTTGTTTGTTTGTTGACGGCCCTTCAAAGGGACACCGGAATTAGAGAGGATTTATTAACATACATACTTTCATATCACAGCTACATTTAATTCTTCTACTGTTTTAGATACAGTTCTGGTCTGCTCCTGCGAAGTCAGAGTCCTGGCGTCGGAGCAGGTGCAGAGTGCTGCAGACAGGTGCTTTTGGCAGGTGCAGACAGGTGCAGCAGCTGCTCCTGACGCCCCGGGAGCTCAGGGTCTCTATGGAGCTCGGGTCTGAAGGGGACTGAACTCTCAAAAGCATCGCACACGGGACCAAAGAGACGAGGGAAACAGAAGGAGGTGACAGCAGGCAGAAGAACAAGAGTTTACATCAGTCACACTCACTTATGATACATGAACGACAGAAATAACTTTAAACATTTAGGCTTAAAGTTAATTATTATGTAAATTTCACTTTGTAACCTAACCAGAGGTGACAAGTGACTAAGTATTTTTACTCAAGTGCTATACTTAAGTAGTTTTCTTGAGTATCTGTACTTTACTTGAGAATTACAAAATCTGGTGACTTTTTACTTGAACGTCTTACATTTTTCAAGAAGTGTCTGTACTTTGTCCTCCCTACTTTTCAAAACAGGTCAGCTACTTTATGACTCAGATTGTTTCCTCTTAAAACAAGATTAGACCTGCTGTGCTACCGTGAATTCCCAAAAGTGATAAAAGTCAGATGAATGATGATTAATTTACTGTAAAGCCCAACACACTTTATTCACTGCAAAAAATGTATTTCTAGATTGGTTAAAATGTCTTGGATTTTAACCTTTATTTTTGGTATTTTTTCTGATTATGGTGGTTTTACCTGACATGCCTAGATTATATGACTTGTTTTAGGATATTTTTGCCTTGTTTCACTAAATTTGTTATTCATTCAAGCCAAATTATTTGCTAATGACGTAAGAGTCAAGCTCAAATCTCTTGTAAACAGTCAGAAATGTCTTGAAACCAGAACAATAAGCTGCCAAATTTCTAGTTTTCTAGTTGTTTTAACTGAGATTCGATAATAACTTTTTGCAGTGTGAGTGGACCTTTTACTTTGTTACTTGAGTAAATTTACACACTTTTGTACTTTTACTCATATAACGGAGTTTCACCAGGACTTTCACTTTACCAGAGTCATTTTTTACACAAGTAACTGTACTTTTACTTGAGTATTGAACTTCAGTACTTTTGTCATCTTGTTTGTAACCACAGTGTCTCACAGTTGTATTTGAATTGATTCCTGCATGTTTGAGTAATCTTGCATTGTTCTGTTCTGCAGTTACTCGCAATCGCTGCAAAAATTCAGATTCTGCGCAAAATATGTATTGTCACAGTTAAACTTTGCAATGAAAAGTTGGACATTTTAGATCAATTTTGTGCTTTACAGTGAACAAAATGTAAATTACGTATCTGTTTATGCCATAGTTTATAAATACATAGGTCTCCTTTAAGACACTTGCGGGCGAACACCACCGGGGGCAGTGTTGTGAATTTACAAAGATTAAAACGTGTGAATGTAACAAAAACACAGCTCTAGTGATGTTTTTGAACAAGAAACCACCCGGTTAAAAGCCCTTAGCAATGCATTAGTCTATATTTTGCAGCACGAGTTAATCATTTCGCATTTTTCCTACATTTTGTTCCTTTCGAGACAAATCCACCGAGTCTCTCCAGTGATGCATCGTCGTTTTCTCGTGGATTCTTCTCCATTAACTTCCTCCCACTCCGCGTGTTTTAAAAGGCCCCTGTTCAAATAAACGAGTCTGTGGAGATTAATAAAAGTGTTTAATCAAGATCAAGTGGAAAACTGTGGGAGGAAACAGCGCGCGAGCTCCCTGCGTGGCTGTGGCAGAGTGGTTAGCCTGACAGACCAGCCTGACGGACAAAACCAGCGAGTTTAGCTTCATGTTCACGCAAAATCACAACTTTCCAGTCCTAAAAGTGGTCAGTTTACATAAGTACAGTTTCTGAGCATCTGTCCTTGTATGTACTCACGTCATATTTTAATCTTTGTCCCATAAAAGTCCTCATAAAGCTCAAGAACAGAAATGTTTGTGCAGACAGGGCAGGGGCGTAGCAAAAAAATTCTCAGCCTCAGGTACAAAATTACCCAGTAGACCCCTCGTAAAATCTTTTGCATTTAAACAATATTACGCTTAGCTGGCAAAAATCTGTATTAGGCCTTCATTTTAGTAGCCTGTAGAATATTGTTTTGTCATAAACACAACCACTGGGGTCACGTGAGAGCCAGACTAATAACAAACAAATATATTCCAGTTACAATTAAAAATGCAGTTTTTTTGTAATTCCAGAAGGTAATGTGTCTAGTCACCTGCAAAAATCACAAGATTTTAAGTTTGTGAAACAATATTCTAAAACTTCATAGCAAAGAACATTGGTATTAATAGTAAAACTGGCTCTTGCCCTCTGCATAGCCTAATGACATCATCGAATTTTAGAACAAAAAGGCAACCACTAATCTTGACCTGGCTGTTTTTTTTTTTGTTTTTTTTTTTGTTTTTTTTTTTTCAAATATCTGCTCATTATCCCGGCCCAATTTCACATTCATAAATCTAAATTCCAAAAGAGAAAACCTCTATTTCTAATTTTCAAACAAGAAATCACATACTATAACAAAGTAATTTCATCATCCTTCCTCCCAAAAGTAACTAAAACCATAGAACTCCTTAAAGCTTTTACTGAAATAACATTTATAAGTCATTCCCCTGGCTCCCCCTATCCCCTTCCCTTCTTTATGGTTTATAATGTTGTTCACTTTTTCATAATTTTTCTTTAGCTGTTCTTATGTTCCAAATTCTTTGTATTATTATTGTACTGTATTATTGCTGCCAATGTCCCTGTACTATTTCCTTTTCTTAAATTAAAAAAAAAAAAAAAAAAAAAAAAAACACCAACCGGATTAGCTAGATGGATTATCTTGCGATATTTGTGCATTCACAAACTCGAGATAATTCATCTGGCCTTCCAGCCGCCCGATTGGTTTGAAGTCCGACACAGAGGATTACCAGCCCAATCACATTACAGCAGGAGGGGTTGGGGATGGGCAAAGATGGTGGCTACCGTGCATGTTTGTGTTTCTGCTGCGTTTGATTCTGTTTTAGCAGAAGTACGGTGTATTGTCTTTTTGAAAGAAGAGCAGAGAGGTGTGTGTGTGTGACACTTGTTTTTTCTCACGTGGACATTGACTACGTCAGTACGATTCGTTGCTGTGATTGGTTAAGCACAAATAAAGTTGACCTTTCACCCAGTCAGCTAGATGTATTTCATTAAACGTCCCACCTTTTCCCAAACGCTTCCAGTGAGTAAAGTTCCAGATGGATACTGTGGAAGAACTCAAGTCAGAGTTAAAGCAGAACTAAGCAACTTCAGCGTAGTGCTCCCCTACTGCTCACTTGTGTAATTGAGCTAGCCAAACTGAAACGAAACTTATCATTATTTATTTATTTTTTCATTTTGCGTAACTTTAGGTTGGAATAGGCACGGAAACACGTGTTAGCACATTTTACACTGCTAAATATAAAAAACAAAGACCAGAGTTTCTCAAGACAGAAATTCGGTCGGCACGTGCAACACAGTCAAGTTGCATTGCTGTACTTGATGTGGGACCAGCTGAAAGAGCCGACAATGCTCAAAGGCCCAAAATACATATGTAACCATCATCACGTAGGCTAGAGAACATTTAACAAGTAAAATGTTACTAGTCTGCTTTAAGCTAGGTTATAGAACCACACTCACATCACGTGTTAATAGATTTAAGACGTGCAGAACTTTTGAGTGTAAATCAGAGCAACACATCTTAGTATTGGCCTATTAACCAATCACATTGCAGGACACACAACACATATTTGAGTGGCTTCTACTCATAATTCACAACAACATGACCCCAGGTTCAATTCTTGTGCCAGCTCAATCCACCTTGAAACAAAGCACTGCTGTATATTAATAAATACGTACATAAACACAATGTTGTGATGGGTGGTTTCGAGACTGTAGAATGTGTGTCGGTGTAATCGGTGTATCATCTGGACGTTTTCGAAGATCGGGATGTTTCGACTCTCATCCGACCATAATTTTCACTCTGGCTGAAATGAAATGTGATTGATAATGACTGTTGGATGAGAGTCGAAAAGTCTCGATCTTCAAAAACACTGTGCAAATGACACTTAAAAACCTTTCTCCTAGTCCAGAATGTGACAATGTCATACTTTCAGATATGGACAAGAGGCATCACTTGTTCTTAATATCTAAAAGGTAAACACAACTTTGAAGATTTGCTAAAAACAGTGTAATCTCCTACTTAAATAAAAAATTTTTTTTTTTTATTTTTTTTTTTTTTTTTTCTAATTTAAAACAAATAAAAAAACTTCAAACCAAGAATCCAAACACATTCTTTCTTTCCACTTTTTATTTGGACCCTTTTCCAAATTTTCTTCCATTTCACAAAATATTTACAAAAAAATTACCTTGTTTTTTCCTCTTTTCTCTCTCTCTTTCTTTCTCCACAACTGTTTTTTTGTTTTTCTTTCACCGCCGTCTCTTTTCCAAGCGCGCCGTCACGAGTAGTTTGAATTTTACAAAACGTTAATGCAAAACTAAGTCTCCCCCCTCACGTTCTCTCCATTTTACACTGCATTTAATTCATTTTCATCAGTTCGAATCCAGGATTTTTTACGATTTTCCGAGTGCTTTGTAAGTCCGTTGCGTCGCTCTCAGCTGCAAACGAAAGTCTCAAAATGTGCTTTACCGAAAAAGGAAGTCACGTCTTAGCATCGTTACGTCCTGATGCTAGTTTCCTGTCCAGTTTCCTTCCGCCCAAAGTCATTAGCGAAACGGAAATGGCGCTAGTTTTATTTCGAAAGGGAAGCCTTGCAACAGGAAGTCCCCATTTTGTTGGAAGGGAGTGCTTTCGTGGAACAAGAAAAAAAATTTCCTCTTCGAATCGCAAAACAAAAAGATTCAGTTTTGTCCCGTAAAAGTCCAAAGTCCAGGCGACAAAATCCCCAAAAATAAAAACTAGACCGAAAGATGTGGAAGAGCAATTTTTGTGTTCAAGCCATTTTTTAACAGAAGGAAGTGCAGAAAAAATGGACGTTTTGGACGCGCCCCGATTCTCAAAAACACAGCGGCCGCGTCCCGTTTCTCAATTCCGCAATTCCTCGACTGTTAAGGCTGTAAATCCCGCCCACTGAGGAGAAACGCAGGCCTCTCATTGGCTCGTTCCTCTCGTGATTGACAAGTGAGGACTTCAGGAAGTACTTTGAACAGAACAGAAATGGGACGCGGTCGATTGTCATTACCTGATTTTAGGATTTTTTTTTTTTTTCTGATGCTGGTTGTTTTTTGTTTTGGTTTGTGCAAGCTAATGTACACACTTTAAATTTAACACAATTTATTTTAGTTATTTTAAGCAATACTTTAGTAGTATTCATTGTTTGAATGAGGTGACTGTACATCCAGGAAGAGAATATATTTACAAATTAGGTTTTACTGTAGAAACTCGAGGTTGGAGTTTGTATATTCCAGGTAATCAAAACACAATTTCTTTCAGACATTTGTATTGCTGACAAGTCACAATTTGACTAATTTAAAGAGAGACATTGTAACTTTCTGAAAAGTCAGACGCATGAAGGTGAAATAGAAAGCTAAAGCATTTGTTTGGGGCGTTCTTCCTTCATATACAGCAGTTGTTTGCAATATTTAGAGATATTGTAGTTAAAGGAACAGTGTTTCTATGGAGACAAACAAATGGAGGCCATACAATGCTTTTATTCAAGTCTACAATTAAACCAGGGCTGTTCAACTTAATATTCCAAAGAGCCAGATTTGTCAGAGGCCACAGTCTCTGGGTTTGGGTAGTTGCACAACACGCCTGCACTTTTGCCAAAATGTGGGTTTGCACCAAACATCCACTATGTAAAATTAGTTTCAGTAATGTTCATAACTACAGCTTTAGCCTCTGATTTTGCTTTATAAAAGCGGCATTAAATCAGAATTAAAGGAATACCAGGTCTAAACCAGGGCTAAAGCATAACAACACCAAGACTCTAGCACACGTGTCAAATACAAGGCCTGGGGACCAGATGCGGCCCTCCACATAATTTTATACAGCCCTCAAGGTCTTCTAAGGCAGTGGTTCCCAAAGTGGGGGTCAGGAAAGCAAAATCTGGGGGTCGTGGGATGATTTTAAAATGTAATTTTACAATTATGACTTGGTTTTTAATCTGTTTTTAAAACTTTAGCATCAGATTTGACTGGAAATTGGTCAAATAAAGCAATAATATTACAGAAATAAATGCATTTTAGCCCAATTTGAATGGTTTTATTCTGCTGTGGGGGTTGCAAGTTGGTTACATCAATATTTTTGTGGGTCCTGGTTTGAAAAGTTTGGGAACCACTGTTCTACGGTTTACTTTAATCTTATATTAGTGCCAGGAGTAATCTGGGTGTCTTAACCTAATGCAATGATTGTCTGAAACTCAAAGAGTGATTCATTTTTTCAGACTAATGCAGATGTATGTTCAGTATTGTCTCTTCAATAAATACACAAAATCAAATACAGAGACTATTACAGTACTTGTAGTATGTCAAAGATTAGTAAGGGTAATTTTAGTTACAACCGGCCCTTCGAGGACAACCATGATGCCGATGTGGCTCTTTGTCAAAATAGTTTGACACCCCTGCTCTGGCAGGACTAAATCAGGTCTAAGAGAGCAACTTAGAATAAATCCTGTAAACAAGAGACAATATATATTTGCAAAAGTTGGCAAAAGAGTTGTGGGCCGGATCAGATGTTTCAAAAGCCAATTTGGCCCCCAGGTCTTAAAGGGGACCTACAATGAAAAATCTACTTTTCTGAGTTGTCACAGCAGGGTTCTCTTGTCATTAGTTTACACAACGTTGTATTTGGATGGATTCCTGCATGTTTAAGTAATCTTATGTTGTCCTGCAGCTGATTCTTAAGAGCTCAGAAAATCTTGATTAACTTGTGATTACTCAAAAAATTAGATTCTGGGTGAAACGTGAGGTGTTCAAAATGGTCAGGTAATCACTTTCCAACTAAAATAAAAATTGCCATTTCAAATCTTTGGCTTATTACAGTTCCTTTAAAAATGAAGAGGCGGAGCTTATCAGTTCTGTCAATGCACCTGTTTCTATTTCTAAGCCGTTTTAGATCATTTTTGGTGTTTTACAATGAACAAAATGTAAATTCTTGATCTGCACTTGCCCTTGTTTCCTCCTAGATAAAGAGAAAAAAATCACAATATGTCTCCTTTAAGTTGAACAGGCCTGGTTTACATTGTGACCTTGTGAGTTATGTTTCACTTGCTGTTTTGGAACGAATTAAACTTTGAAAATGCAAAACTACATTTCATGGGAAGTGCTTCTGGGGAATTTGAAACAGAGATCTTTGTTGACGCTTGGGAAAAGTAGCAGAGAACACTCATAGGTTCATAAACAGAATATTAATTAAGCTAAGCAGACTTGTTTTTGATTTGGAACAATGTAGAAACGAGATTAAAAGCTATAAATCACTTAAAAGTATATTTTTTCATTTCACCAGCCTCAAGAGAGCACAATTGCGCCTCCTTTCATTCAAATCGGGTAATGACAAGTGCCTCCATGAGTTTTTGAGAAACTGAACCGCTCCCACAAAGAAAAAAAACAGCCGGACATTTTGAAAAGACACAAAAATATGAACACTTACAATTAAACAAGCAATACATTTACATCATTAAAGAGAATATTGATTTTTGATCAGTTTTGGTGTAAAATTATTAACAAATTGCTAGTTTCCGACTGTCGAATGAAGTGTTTTTGCATCGTATTTACACTGAAAATCTCCAAAAGGCAAATTATTTCACATATTTCTCATTTTTGATCATTTTTTTCAGACAATGTAAACGTATTGCTTGCATTTGTCAGACTCGACGATGGAAAAACAGACAAAATAATAACATTTATATATGACAAACCGCTACCTGACCGACTTCTGTAAACTCTTCTCGAAATTATAAATAAAACATCTCCTTTTACAGTGTCTCCAGCCTTTTGTGCCAAAGGGAATCTACACATGACGACAGCAATAATAATAATAATAATAGAATAATAATAATAATAAGGATAGACATGATAAAAGTGAAGAGCTGTACCCTGGCCCCGAGCGTAAAAACCTTAAACATGATAAAGTTACGTAACCATGGAGATAATACAGTCGGCAAGTGTGCTATTATTATTTGGTGTTTTTCATAACGATCGACAGGAAGCAAAAGTGTAGTTATTTTAGGTTTGTTTTGGACGAAAAAAAAAATAGTTAAAAAATAGATTTGAGTTGGAAATAGTTTGAAAGTTTGGACATTAATTAGTTTAATTTAACTTTTGTCAACCCATTTAGCTTTTAATGTTCTGAATAATCTAAAGCTACAGGAATTTAAAGTAATTTATATTTAATCTTTTTTTTTCTTTATTATTAATTCTGAATTTTTTTTTTTTCACAACAGTTTATTTTAACTGTCTAATGCTGCGTTCCAGGCAACTGGGAACTGGGACATTTCTCACTTGAAAAATACCAGTTCCCAGTTCAGAGCGTTCCAACGTAATCAACTCGTATGTAAACATTATGGCTAATGCTAACCTTTAGGCTAAACAAAAGTAACGGCAAATAACCTGTAATCAATGTTTACATTGTTTTTGCGTCAGTTAAACCCCTCAAATACATTTATTGTGGTTATTGTTGAACTCGTATGTGAAGTGGGGCTTCCTCGACCAGGTCCCAGTTCACAAGTGGGATTAACCAGTTTGAGTGGCGTTCCAGCGCATTTTTACAAGTGGGAGTGGCACATATACCAGTTCCCAGTTGCCTGGAACGCACCATAAGCCACCATTTAGAACTTAGTTTGTCTATTTAGTTCAACTTTTATCAGCCTAAAAATAAAAATGGAACTGGAAATGCTGAACATTTTAGAACTTTTGCAAGTTATAAAAATGTACTTTTAATCGAAGCTGAGTTTGTTTTGTTTTTTTTGCTTGTTTTTTGGAGTAGAAGCAGTTTTGAAATGTATGTGTTCATTTATTATGTCTTGTTTTGTTTGTTTTGTCTTAAAATTTACATCAAAACAAAAGCCAAAATGTGACGATTAGCCCCTGATGAGGGAGGCCCAAAATTCTAATTGAAGACAAACAAACGTCTGGACTCTTTGTGAAGCTGAGGTTTTGTAGTTTTAGCCTCTGATTCTGACTGACTCTAGTTTTAAATGAGAACAAGCTTTGCACAAATGAACATCAGGTTTTAAAGTCCGCCTATAATGTCTTTGGTAAATATCAGAAGAGAACAGCTGGAGTCACAGCCTGGGACAGAATGACTCTAGATTTGGTATATTTGAGGTTTTGACAATTCCTCTTCAAAGCTGAAGATATTTTAGTTAAAATTGTTTTAGGGACCTGTATTACATTTTGGAGATTTGTGAGTTTAGAGTAAAAACTGACTCTGATCCATCCCAGAATGGTTGATTTGACTGTAAATAGGAGGCTTCTCGTAGGGCAAAGGGCAATATTGTGATAAAAATCGAATCGTGAGCTCACTGTTGTGACAATCTGCTTTTGGTGAAATCATCAAATCGTGATTTCCATTTCTCTTTTTTGTTAAAATACAGACAATTATTTCCAACCTACTTCTCTCAGCCTCAGAGTTGCCAAGTTTAATGAATTTGGGCGTCTGTTTTTAATATTCTCATGAGTGTTGAAGGTCATGTGTCGAGGTTTTTTGTGTTGCAGCTTCAAGTCAAGTTCCGGGTGAATTTGAGCAAATTTTGGTTTGACTTAGAAAAATGTATGAATGAAACATAGATTTTAGCATATTTTCAAAAGCTGTTTTTAGTGTTAGAAATGCCCAAATTGTTTATCACACATTGTTCTAATTACAGTAATTGATTATTTGAATAACTGTATTTATGGGCTGAGGTCGCTTGTCTTTGGATTTTTTTCAAAGTCTTTTTCTCTGGTAGTCTGGTCTTTATTCTGCTCTGAGTGAGTGACAGCTGGATTTAACCAATCACAGTAAAGTAGGAACTGTCAGAAAAAGCAGATGATTTTATTTACCTTAAAGACAAGACAAGAGTCTCGATAGTTGATTTTTATTAGATGATGGACAAAAATGTATTACGAAAAAGTGGGAGGGCCTCAACTTCACATGGGGTTTTAACTATACCTTGGAAACATAAATGATAATAATTTATAATCTTGGATTAATGACAATAGTCAGTCTTTATTTGTTGTGTTAAAAAGGGAAATTATTATTCTCATTTGACATTTTCTTGGCTGTTTTGAAAGTTGTGAACTAAATTTGTGGAAGATAATATATACAATTTTTGACTTCTCTGTTTACTTGGGTTGTTTATTATTTTCAATTATGTACCAACTCCATAATTGGCAAGAAAAACACAAGAATTTATTAGGTCGTGCTGTTGTTGTGACTTTGGGTTTTACAAAAGTAAACTGAAATTTTCAGAATCGAGTGCTCACGTTTTCTCTTTAGTGCTGCAGGTTTAGTTTCAAGTGCATCGGTTTGAAGTTTTGCAAAAGTGCTTATTGCATAAAGTTGAAATTCACTGGGAATGGGAAGAGTTTTTCAGAATCATAAAATAATAAATCATAAAATAACTACATTTTGCTGTCGAAGTTTGAATTCTCTAAAAAACAACACGAGTTAAAAAGACTTGAATTCAGATTGGTTTTGCTTTTAAATGGCAATTATTTAATCAGATTTAAAATATTTTCAACCGGTCACGAGTAGAACTAATTTAAAGTGAATACTTGCCATGAAACTATTTGAAATGACAGTTTTTACTATTTAATAATACTTAATAACTGGGACATAGTTAAGAAATCTCGTTAACTTAACCCAAATCAATAAATATTAGAATTCAGGTAATATTTTTTTTAACTTTTTGGATAAAATTACATTTGTTAAGGTTTAGATGTTTCAGTGTTTTTTTTTTTTTCCTTTTCCTTTTTTTTTTTGTTTTTTCATTTTAAAAGTCCTAAAATTAATTTAAAAAAAACCTTCACGGACCTTGGCTTAATGCAGGTTTTGATGACAATTTTAATTGTTTTAGTTGGTAATTTATCTGATAATCCAAGTATCTAGTCCAAATTACTCATATGAATTAAGTTGTTGGGGAAATTTGTTTGTTTTAGTTCATTTTGATAATCTAATAATCTAGTCCACATTACTCAGATCATTTAAGTTTTCAGAATATTTTTTTTCTCCATCTTAGATGCTTAGATATTTGAGTAAAACTTACAAAAAATAATGAGCTGAATAAGTTGATGTATTTATGTAGATATAAGATATTTTAGGTAGTACTGTATGTACTTTGGCTTAATGCATGATTTGAAGATTTTAATTGTTTTAGTTTGTAATTTAGCTGATTTAGCTGACCCTAATTATCAAGTCCACATTACTCAAATTAATTAGGTTTTCTTAATTCAAGTCGTTTCAACTTAATTTTCCATTTTAGATGTTTAGATTTCTATCTTTTGTGAACAATATACTGTATTATTTGAGTAAATTCATACAAAATGTTTAACTGAGCTAAAACTTAATGTTGATGGAAAGTTCTTCTGTTGTAGTTGATTTTGATAACCCAATAATCTAGAACACATTACTGAAATTAATTTAGTTTTCTGAATTCAATTCTTTGAATTTTTTCCCCCAGATGCATAGATTACAAAAAATAACGATAGACGTTGAATAAATTGATGTATTTATGTAAATATTAGTTGTTGTTTTTTTCGATAGTCCAAAAATCTAGTCCACGGTAAACGATAAACTGTATATTTTAATACAATTATAACAAAAGGTTAAATGAGCCTTGGCTTAATGCATGTTTTGATAAAGATTATAATTGTTTTAGTTAGTAATTTTGCTGATAACCCAATTATCTAGTCCACATTACTCAAATCATTTGATTGAGATTATTAGATTTTTATATATTTTGAAAGCCATAGTAAAAATTCTAAACAATATTTCATTGACCTTGGCTTAACACTGTTTTGATGAAGATGTTAATTGTTTTAGTTAGTAATTTTGCTGATAATCTAGTCCATGTTACTCAAATGAAGTAAGTTTTCTGAATTCAAGTCTTTTAACTTTTATCCCATTTGAGATTATTAGATTTTCATATATATGAAAGCTTCTAAACAATATTTCGTTGACCTTGGCTTAATGCGTGTTTAAAAGAAGACTTTAATCGTTTCAGTTAGTAATTTTGCTGATAACCCAATAATCTAGTCCACATTACTCAAATGAATTACATTTTCTGAATTCAAGTCGTTTTAACCCTAAATATTCTTCTTTTTGCAGTTGGAGCCTGTCTGTTGTTAACTGGTGACGTAGTGCTTGGTGGAGGGCTGTCCGTAGAGCCCGTAGAAGTCGGCGTGTCTGTGCGTTTGCGAGGCGTCGATCCAGTCGCGCACGGCCAGTCCCTGCATGGTGGGCCCCCCGGAGGCTAGTCCGGGCGGCGGCGGGGGAGGCGGGTAATCCTGCGCGCTCACCCAGGGGAAAGAGCCCGAGCGCGGGTACGGAGGGTGCCCGCGGTGCCCCGAGACCGACGGCACACCGGAGCAGTAGCAGTTATCCATGGTGCACACGAGGATCTTGCGCCCGCCGTACTGGGGCAGCTGCGACGAACCGCCACCTCCACCCCCGCCGCCACTGCTGCTCCCGGGGAAGTGGGAGGAGCCGAAGACGGAGCCCGAGTGGTGATTGGACGAAGAGGTGGCGGAGTCGTTGAGGCAGGGCGGGGCCAGGGGAGGCTGCTGCTGCTGCTGCTGTGGCGCTTGATTGGCGGATTGGCCCTCGCCGGAGGAAGAGGAAGTGCCTAGATACGGTTGCTTGGGAGCCGAAGAGGAGGAAGAGGAGGAGGAGGAGTCTTTGTAGCTGGTTTTGTTGGAGGAAGAGGAGGAAGCAGAGGAGGATTCTGGGAAGGCGGATGAGTGTTTGCGCTTCTCAGCCGAACCGGAGCTGTGGCCGCTTGGGAACGCTGCGACGGACTGGAGGAACGCGGAGGGAGGAGTCAGAGGGGCTGGAAAAGAGAGAGAATGAGAGAAATTAGAAAAGTGACAAAAACTCTTGCAATGGAATAGTACCAGAGTCAGGAGGACTAAATACGGACCAGAGTTTGGAGTAAACATGGACCAGAGTCAGGACTAAACGTGGACCAGAGTCGGGACTAAACGTGGACCAGAGTCGGGAGTAAACGTGGACCAGAGTCAGGACTAAACGTGAACCAGAGTCAGGACTAAACGTGGACCAGAGTCAAGACTAAACGTGGACCAGAGTCAGGACTAAACGTGGACCAGAGTCAGGACTAAACATGGACCAGAGTCGGGATTAAACGTGGACCAGAGTCGGGACTAAACGTGAACCAGAGTCAGGACTGAACATGGACCAGAGTCAGGACTAAACATGGGGAATCAGAGTTTCAGTTTTATGCAGCTAAGATCTGAAACAGTCTTCCAGATGATGTAAGACAGGCCTCAACTGTGACAATGTTTAAATCTAGGCTCAAAACTTTTCTTTTTATCTGTGCATATGACAGAAATGCTTTGTCTGCACTCTTTATTTCTTCTTCTTTTAAAGTAAATTTTATGCTGATTATTTATTGTAATTTTGATGCATATTTTCCTGCCTTGTAAAGCACTTTGAATTGCTTTGTGTATGAATTGTGCAATACAAATAAATTTCCTTTGCCTTGCCTTCCTTTGCCTACTTTATTTTAGGCCTGAACAATAAAAGAATAAGTACGTACGTTAGCTATTTCAAATATAAAAAAAAAAACAAGCCACCTGATTTCTGTGCACAGAGCCAATTCCTATTTGTTTCCGTCAGTACTGATTTCTGCAATACATTGTGCAAACTTACTTTTTTTATAACTATACTTTACAAATAATGTTCAGGTAAAGTAGCATTTTCTTCTATTTTTGATTAACTGAGTATCTAAATTTGATACTAATTTAGTATCGATTAGAATCTGATTTTTGATACTAAATGCAAAATGCAAATATTTCTCTTTCAGAAATGATGAACTTCCTAAACCCACATTTAGGTAAAATATTGTGTTGTGGACTCACTTTCCAGAGTCCTGCGGAGGCTCTTCTCTCTCTTGGAGATGTCCGACAGGAACAGTTTGGAGTTGAGGTTTCCCACTTTGTACGGAGGAAGGCTGCTGCCCACACACGCCTGAGATCTGAGAGACAAAACACAAAACATTTACAAAACATGTGACAAAAACAGTTACCTGAAAACTTTTACAAAATAAGACCAGGGGATCGACTGGGGGGGTAAAGGGTACTACTTTCCCCAGGGCCCAGGACGGATAAGGGCCCTCCAAGATCCATGATTTTTTTTTTTTTTTTTTTAATCTTTTTTCTGTCATAATAAAATGCATAATGGTCAAGTTCTTTTCCTTTAAATATATTTATAAATAGCATCAAAGGGCCCTTTCACCCTTTAAAAAGATGCAAATGGTTTGATCCTCTTTAGATGAGCGCCTCTAACCCGGGGATCAAACACCAGACCAGACGGAACAGGCTCCACTGAAGGAAGCATCCACTTCATAAAAATCTTGTCTTTCCACCACAAAATGAAAATCAGGCCAGCAAAAGAGGCCTAGCTCTAGGCCTACTGTCAAAACTGCTAATAGACTTTTTATTTTTTCCTCCGGTGCTCTCTTTAATTGCTTATGTCACTGGTTTCCAGTCATTTTTAACTGGTTGTAAGAGAATTTGACTTAAAATAAGAACAAAAATTTGCTAATGGGGTAAGAACAGTTTTCTAAATCCACTGGCAAAAAATTGGCTTGAAATAAGAAGCAATGTCTTGAAATCAGTTCAAAACACTTTGAAACAAGGACAATAATCTATGTCTATAAATGGAGATTAGATGAGTCAAAATGCTTGAAATTAGATTTAAATCCTAAAATCAAGCAACTTAACTTGCCTTGAAATGTATTTTTTTGTGATGTACATGTTACAGACGATAGTGGCAGACATAGAATTGAACAAAAACACAAGCTGAAGTAGTTTGTTATAAAGACTTAAAACTAAAGAAGGGGGACTTGGACTTGTCTCTCTGTGACTTGGGACTTTGCACTCACCTGTCTGTGAGTATTTTGACAGGTTTGGTGTTCTTCATGAAGCTGAGTTGCTCGGATTTCTCGAACACGGTGTTGATGGAGCTGATGAGTTTCTGGGCCTCGTGCCGCTGTTCGCCCAAAGCCAGGACCTGAGCCGAGTTCTCCTGACAGAACCTGGACTGAGCCCGGTCCAAAGCCTCCAGAGTCCGGACTAGATCCTCCTCCAGGAGCTGGTGCATCCTCTGGTACTGGAGACGCACCTCCTCCTTCAGCTCACACACACGGTCCTGAAGGAAAGACAAAAAGACTTGTTATTCTTCTAGATTTAACAGTATAAGAGATGGGAAGAGACATGTTTGTAGCCTTCATTATGTTTTGGAGAGAAGAGAGAGTGAGCGAGACAGATAAACTACAGCTGATAAAGTGGCTGTAGACCCCGTGGTTCTCAACCTGTGGGTCGGGACACTCATGGCCGTTACTAAATGATTTCTGGAGTTCCCCTGATGATTGATACATTGATATCAAACAAGGCTTCTATATTTACTGGGCTACAGATGAACTTATCTAAATGTACAGTATGTCTTATAAAAAAATGCATAAAATTAAACATAAGACTAAGGGCTTTATCCCAAGTCACAGAAAGATAAACTTCAGTCTGGATCTGGACCCAAGCCCTACCCGGACCGGGTCGCGCAGCCCTCCTGCCAAACACTCGCAGAAAGGCTGAAGAATGTAGACGTGATTCTGTAAAGAAACGCTGTGCAGACTAATTTAATTTAATTGACCTTTATTTAACCAGGAAAGTCCCACTGAGATTCAGAATCTCTTTTGCAGGGGAGTCCTGGGGGAAGGGTCAGGGGAGGCATTAATGGACATGTTTTTAGTTTTGAGACTAAGCGCAGTAAGTAAGCGCAGGCACATCGTCACTGTGACTCGTCTTTCTGACTTTTGGCAAATGCACCAGAGACAAAAACACACGGTTCATGACGGTGCAGTCTCTGAGTCTGCAGATTCATACTTGTATTTATAGAACGCGTTTGTATGTGCGCGCATTTGTGCGTAATGAGCGCGATTCAGAGCGCTGTTTGTATGATTCTTCACATAAAGTTGGAAAGAGGTTATCTCGTGTGTCCTATCACCAGTCAGCCAATCACATGGCTTCATTCTGTGACCGTTTAGGCCAGTGGGACAAAGAGACACAGATGTGAACAGAGCAGGGTCGAGTCAAAACAGATTTAGAACAACTCCATCACAGAGTCAGTGATCAATTTGATCTGTGCAAAAACACTATTCTCCTTCACAGCACAAGTCAGATTAATCCATCAAATACCTTTTTTAAAAGGCAGTCATATAATTCATTAAAAGCAAAGCTTTTATTATAAAATAGAATTATGTGGGATAATATGAAAATAAACATTTTTGTAGTTATTTTTAATGATGATGTCAAATTTAAAAATGTCTTAAAAGAAACTCTGCCGCTAAGTTCTGGATCTTGGCTTGGAAAAATTTTCTCCAACTGGACCTCTGGACTATATTATCACTTTGCGGGTATCTACAGTTTGTGTTTGACGACTGTTTTTAGGGCAGAGTTTCTTAACCTTTTTGACCTCGAGGCCCAAATATTCAAAGTAACTTGGGGCCCAATCTCATATTAAATGTATTGTATTTTATTGATTTTGTGGCCCTCAGGAGGTGCTCACGGCCCAACTTTGGGCCCCGGCCCTATGGTTAAGAATCACTGTTTTAGGGTATCATGTAGCCACCGTGTCCCTCCTTTGAATCCAGGGCAGGATTGACAGATTAATTAGCCAGGACACACATCGTCTCCAGTATGAAAACCAACATAGATGCTTACAATGAAAAAAATACTGAAAACATGGCAGATTTCTGCAGAATCAATGAGCAAAGCAAAAAAACATTTTAATGTGAGGTGAGTGAAGTTAGATTTTGATCTAAATGGCAGACGACCAATCAGCACCTTTGTTTTTCTGCGTCACACAAACAAACTAAACTTTTGGACGATTCGTTGTGGAATTGATCTGAAACGCAGGCGAGAGTAAAGGTGACCAGACCCATTCTTTACAATTTGCTGAGGCATGAGCTTGGATCAAAGAAAAATCGTCACTGTTTATGCACATGGTCTATGCAAAGCAACAGTTTAGCTTGTAAACTGCTCATGTTAAACAATGTTCTCCAACCAGGGGTACTAAAAACATTATTTATGGCCAATTATTGAGTATTTTGGGACATAGCATTCATTAAAACAAGAAAATAATGTAAAGGAGTGAAAAAATTGTCCCTTAAAACTCATTTATTTTACCATAAATACTGAGTTAGGGGGTACTCAGCATGCAAAACAAAGCTTAGGGGACATAAAAGGTTGGGACACACTTTCACTTTCACTTCTGTGGCGTTAGAGTTTGGTCCCAGTGTAAAACATAAGTAATTGTCCTGTGTTAACCCTTTGTTCGTCCTCACCTCGACCACACACTTGTCCGAGTCCAGTTTGCAGAGCTGCTCCTCGATCTCCTGCACACGCTCCTCCACCTTCTCCTGCTGACGTAACAGTGTTTGCTGCGGGACACAAACGGAACAAACAGGTTAAACAGAATCACGGCCACGGAAGGACAAAGCCTCTGGTGTAACTGCTCGGTCTGACCTGCCTCTGGGGTCTGAACCGGGCCACAGAGTTCATCAGATCAACAGTGAAATGTAGGACAAACACGGCTGGGCGGAATTGCCAAAAATTAATTCAAACCAAGAATCAAGCATGTCTTTAAATAAAATAAGATTGTATTGTTTCCTGTAGGAGAAATTTGTCTTGGGGACAGCTGATACATGACATTTTTGATGAAAAAATTAATTAAGCTGCAGCTGTATTGATTTGTGTTTTAATCTGGTTAAATATGTATAAATAATTCAAAATGTTTGTGTTTTGACGATTCCATGTTTAATTAGTTTATTAAATAAGCAGAGGAGCAGTGTGAGAAGAAAAATGTGTTTGAAAAATGCTATTCAAATCAGTCTTTGCATGATTTATGGTTTAGCAAAAGCACAAACTAAAGCTAAACCAAGTGAACCAACGTTAAACCAGATGTGTTTATCACAATGACTCTGTTATAGTCGGAGCACAAGGTGTTTTCACTTTAGTGTCATGATCAGATTATTTAAATGGTCAGTCTGAGTAAACGTTATACTGTATGTATATTTCACACAAACGTCATCAGGGAAACGTTTTAATGAGTCAAATGTCCAAAAATCGCAAATTCAGAGTAGGATTTATGCTTCTAAAGCAAAGTTAGGCCACAAAATTGTCATTATTGTAGTTGTTTTTTAGATTACAGCCTAATTTAATGCCAAAGTTAAACCACAGAAGCAATTTTAGGCTTTAATGGCGGCCACAGCAAATATAGTAACTCGTCTCAGCTGCAGGAGCTCTATATCAGTGTTTCCCAACCGGGGTACGTGGACCTTTGGGGTATGCAAGCCCTCACCAGGGGGTAATTGAAATTATTTCAGACTTTAATAGAAGCTGAAATGGGTTTTGAATAAATATAAAACTGTTATCTGTGGTCATTTTTTTATTTTTTTGAGGCATTTTAAGCCAGCATTTTATAGAAAAAGAAAATACAAAAGCAACAATCGGCAATATTCTACTAGAAAACCCATTTGTTTACCTTAAAGCACAAAGTCATCAGTGTTTACTGTGAGAAGCAGGACCCCGCAGCAGCACAGGTAACCTGCATGTGCCTACGTACAAGCCCGTGTGGTCTACGCACATACTCATAGAACTACAGTTTTATGTATTTAGCGGATAGGGACAAGGGACTCGTTTTTTTATGTCATTGTGCTGTTTTTTTTGCTACAGAGTACAAATGTAGAAGCATTTCGGTGCTATCGGCAGCTAGCTTAGCGGCGACTCACGTTAGCGTACAGTAACAACAACAAATCAGCGGCACTTGTGTGACGCAACAGGCGACGTGCGTCTGACGTCAGGTTTAGTATCTGCTCGGCTCGACTTGGCCCTGGGGTAAAGCAGGTACTAAAAAAGTACCTGGTCGGCGCGATCAGCCCCAAATGGAAAGCTCCGCACCAGGGCTAAGTCGCGCCGAGTAGAGTAGAGTAGGCCAAGCAGGTACTAATGGAAAAGCCCTATTAGGGGGTACTCGACGAGTGGGACAACATTTAGGGGGTACTTGAGACAAAAAAGTTGGAAACCACTGCTCTATATTACTCTTGTTGTAAAAATGTAGTTTGTAAAGTCAACTTGCACAGAGATGTCTGAGCAGACAGTTATAGCAAAGAGTTAGTCACTTCCAGAGAAGGAAATACTAGATCAATGAGTCAAACCGTTATCATCATCACGACTCACACCTGCTGCAAAGCTAACGGCTAACAGCTAACGGCTAACAGCTAACTGCAAGACTCCAGTGTCAGTGAATGATTAACACCAGTCAGATTAGTTTTTGCTTTTGATTTGTCTAAATTTACACGGTTTTGTTTTTTTAAATATATTGTTTGCTAACTACAGTCCTATAAAGACAAGAATCATATGAATTTTAGAAAGTGTTAGTAGCGGTTTTCAAAATCTGGAACAATGTTTGTCTAATTTGAGTCATTCAATCAAGTTGTTAGTCATGCTAGTTATTAGTTTGACTCTAATTTCATTTTTTAAACTGGTAGAAACTGTTGTGTTTGTTTTCCATTGCTGCCTTATTTGTTTTGGAAAAGATGGTAAATTCCACTTGTGTTCAAACTTGTTAAAAACACACTTTATCTTGACAAATGTATGTAAATCCAGTGGAAACAAGTAAAAAAAAAAATTGCTCTGAAGAAAAAAAAAAGCATTTTGACTTTTTACTTAATTACAGTAAATGGAAAAACAATGTCGTTCAACTTTGTCTATGATATAATTTCCAGATAATAAACTAACTTGCCATAGAGCCACTCGATTACAATGAAAAAATAACATGATTGTTTAAATCATAATTAAAATCACGATTATTGAAACGATTATTTGCGTAGAGAGACTGCAAGAAATGTTATAATGACCTCCCTTCATCATCATTTTACTCAAAGTTATATTTGTATTGATTCATGCATGTTTGAGTAATTTTGTATTGTTCTTCAGCTGCAGCTCAAGTGCTCAGAAATCCCTGTTCTCACCTACCACCTATCCCCTTCCACTTGTCTGTATTTACTTGTTATATTTCAAAAGATTAATACTCAAAGTGAAGCATATCTGGTTCAATACTGTCCCCTAGCCCCTTATTTAAAATTTTTTGCTTCTTTAAATTAAATTTTAAATGTAGAGGCGGGGCTTATCAGTTCTGCAGTTTTGAACAGTAGAGCTGTTTCTATTTTCAAGCCATTTTAGATCAATTTTGTGTTTTACAATGAACATAAAGGGTAAATTACTGATCTGCATATGTTCTAGTTTCTTACTAAATAGTCAAAAAAAACACAATAGGTCCCTTTAACTTGCCAACAAGCGAAAAACATTTAATATTCTTCATTTGTGATTCTTTTGCCACTGTCTGCCATAATGAGAGGTCAAAGGTTATTTTAAACTCAGCAACTAGGGCATCAAAATAATTTCCCAGTTTCCCAGTGGTAATTATGACATGAGGGGGCGTTTGTTTGCCATTTCCCACTCGGAAAGAGCTATTTACCATAAAGCAGTGTTGTTACCTAACCAACCACAGTCCAAATGATGCACAAAACATATTTATCACATCCCATATATTATTATTTTTCAGTTTAAAATCACACATTTACTGTTGCTGCCTTTGTATTGAGAAACCAGACTGAATCAGGGACCGTTTCCACAGCGCATTAGCTCCTTCTCTCTCCCTCCAGAGCCTCCCCCTGTCGACAGCTGCCCTCCCCAGCGAGGATGCACCTGTGCCGGGCAGATAAGAGCGCGCACAGACCCTCATTGTCCCTGCCTCCTCTGCATTGTTTGTCATTCCAGCACATGAGAAAACACTGGCTACAAAACGGCCATTTTATAGACTCCACCGAGCTAATGTTTAAAGCTGCGTTTGAACAGGCTGAGGTTTTATTAAGTCACTGTGGGTTTTATGGGTTTTGAAGTTATGAAGGGCAAAAATCTGGAGTTTTGGTGTAATAGTAGGGCTGCAACTAATGATTATTGTTGATTAGGTGGGCGATTATTCTTTCGATTAATCAATTAGTTGTTTATAAAGCAAAAGTGACTTGAAGACCAGAATTTTGCCAAATAAAAAATTATGTTGCTTGAGGACGTCCTGGAGATGAAAATTTTAGGTTTGTCAAAAGTATCTGAAAGTCTGATACTAATCAAAAGAGATGCGCCGATTTAGCTTTTTCAGTTCCGATATCGATTCCAATACTTTGGTTTTAAGTATCTGCCGATAGTAAAATCTGCTACCAATAATTGTTTTTATATCACAATACTTGCAACTACAATTCTACCATTCTTTTAATCCTGCAATCATCTCAAGTACGCCCTGGCAAATGATCGTGTACCCCAGGTTGGGAAACACTGCTCTGATGCTTGTTTGATGTACAAGTAATGTTTTTACTGCCCAAGAATCTCTTTGGTTGACTAGAAATTTGAATGAAACGGATGTTGTTATAGTCAAACAAAAACAATAAAGGAGACCTATTGTGTTTTTTCCAACTCTTTAGTAAAAAACTAGAACATCTGCAGATCAGTAATTCACCTTTGTTCATTGTAAAACACAAAATGGATCTAAAACGGCTTGAAAATAAAAACAGCTCTATTGACTTCCTGTTCAAAACTGCAGAACTGATAAGCCCCGCCTCTTCACTTTTAAATTTTTAAATTGTAAGAAGCAGCAGATTTTGTTGGAAAGTGAATATGGGACAGTTTTGAACCATATATGCTTCACTTTGAGTTTTAATCTTTTGAATTATAACAATAAACACAGGCAAGTGGGAGGGGATAGGTGGTAGGTGAGAATAGGGATTTCAGAGGACTTGAGCTTCAGCTGAAGAACAATACAAGATTACTCAAACATGCATGAATCAATTCAAATATATCTTTGAGTAAACTTAGGATAAAGAGAGGCCATTATAACTTGCCTGGAGAATCCAGCCTCACCGCTGCACCAGCGGATGAGTCTGGTCGCCCCCGAGTCAACTGGATTTCTAGGCGGAACAAAGCTCACCTAACAGACAGCGGAGGGAACCAATCAGAGAAGAGCATAAAGGCTTCTACTGCCGTAAGCTGTTGGGATGTCTCTCGCGCTGTCATCTGCCGGTAAGGGTGGTCCCCTTACCGGCTCGAGTCGACTGCACTGCCTTGACCATCTTGAACACGACTATTGACGCGATGTCTTTTTGGTAATTTAAAACGGCATTTACCGGTGAATGGAACAAACTCTCGGTTTTCCGGTGCGCCATGTTGTTTATCCTTCCGCCGCGCTGCCTAGATCCATGCGCGCTGCCACGTGACTGAAATAAACTATTTTCATTACACGGTACGATCTGGATTTCGAAGGAAACGCCCTTGGAGGGGGGGCGACCAGACTGACATTTTCTCTGTGTAAAAATACAGAGAAATGTCATTCTGGATCCCAGGCAACATTATAACAAGGTTAAAATCTTTGAATAATACATTTTACATAATAGGACCCCTTTAACAAGTGATCAAAACTGCACTCACATAACCAACCACAATATTTCATGTAGGTGTCGCAGAACTAAGTAACATTTTGAGCTGGTTCCTCCCCTGACTCACCCGTATGTCGTTGCGGCGCAGCTCCACGTCGCTGACCGCGTGTCCGTGCGTGGGGTGACATCGGGCGAAGCAGCAGTACTGGCACACGGCCGTCTGCTCCGCCTCGCAGTGGTAAAGCCGGTACTCGTCGTGCTGCGGGCAGGTCCAGGCTTTCACCGCGCCGGCCTCCACGAGCAGGTGCCCCAGAGCCGAGCAGGGCTGCTGGAGGTGCGTCTGTACGTGGGACTGACAGCAGGGGGCGTTACAGCGCAGGCACACTTTCACGGCGGGCAGAGGCGGGCCGCGGCGACACAGAATACACTGCAGAACCGGAGTGGACGCCTTCTCCACACTCAGGGCGTTGTACTTCTCCACGATGTTGGACAGCTTGTGGTTCTTCTCCAGGCTGGGTTTCTGCGAGTAGGCGTGGTTGCACTCGGGACAGCGCGTCACCGTGGAGTCCTTGGCCCAGGCTTCGCTGATGCATCCGCGGCAGAAGTTGTGTTTGCACGGCAGCTGGATGGGCTCGGAGAAAACGTGAAGGCAGATGGGGCAGATCAGCTCCTCCTCGAAACAGTTCCTCCAGGACTCGGCCACATCCGGAGACGTCATGATGAGAGAGGGAAGGAGCTCGGAGCTGCAGGAGAAAGAGGACAACAGGGTTAATGATAATGACTATAATATCAGACAAGAGCCTAAATAACAATACCTTTAAGAACTTCTACAGCCTAAAACTAAGGTACTTGTACTTTATTAAGACACTGAGCATTACAGAATTTCAAAGAACACACTTATTTTATGCTAAATTGACTCTTTGAGTGTATCATCCTGCTCTAACATTGCTTCCTCATCAAAAACACAGCTGGAGTTCTGTCTGTGAGATACGAATCTTTATCTTTTGAGCCTCAGAAAATCCTGTTACCATTGGGTTCTCTCTGGCTTCCTTCCACTTTCAAAAACATGCACATCAACACAACTATCAACACTACGCAATACAAATAAAGGTTACTTACTTACTTACTTACTACAAAACTACAAATAAACGAATGAATGAGAGAGTGAATGATTGTCTGTCTGTCTCTATTTATTACAGGGTTCATGCGCATTTTTTCTCCATCTTATACTGAGTGAAAGAAAATTTGAATCTGGTGTGATCTGGGACTCATGTCAATGGTCTGAGTGTCCTACCCCGGAAAATTTTGAAAGAACAGACATTATTTCCTGCATTCTGGTGCATTTTTAGAACTCTTGGGCACAGACAAGTGTAAGTATTGTTGGCACGTAAATACTGAATATTTCTAAATTCTAGTTGAGCTGATTGTGAGTTGTAACTCTGGGCTCTGTCATGAAGCCCACTTAGTTTCTCTGTGGTGGCTGCAGTTCAAGGCTAGACCCACAGACCTTTGCACATTCAGCCCCGGTAAACTTGTCTGGCGACGCTGCAATCTCCAACTTTGTTTTGAAACCAAAATAATTTCTTATTTTCCAAAACTTTTCTAAAACCAGTCAAATTCCAAAACTTTTCAAGAACCTGTACGAACCCTGTTATTAGTCAGGGCATAGACGAACTAGGTGGTGTCACGGCCCCTTTCGTACCGGAAGACCCGATCCATCCGGAAGTTCCCTTTTTTTCTAAATAAAACGGAAATTAAGGGCTGTTTTTTGTTCTTCTTTTTAAACACATAATACTGTCGTCATCCACACCTACATTCATGACCACAGCCGTAATTTTCCGTTTTAGCAGTTTATCTAGTGTAATACAAGAGTTTGATCTTTCCGTTCAACCTTTGAATGCATCATCACATGTGACCTTACGTGCCTCGAAGAAAATATAATTTTTGGCGATTTCTTAAACAACACTTTTTGTTATTTGTTCATAAACAGTTTAATAATTCACGAATAAAGACTGTTTAGATTAAAAACAAGCTTTTTACATGATTATTTTCAATGTGTGCATGTTCTAATCACACTTCCGGACGGATCTGGTCTGCCGGTACGAAAGGGGCCGTGACAGGTGCTATTATCTTTTAGCAAATTTGTATTTGACCACCTTCTGCTGTTTGTTGATACCAATATTTGAAATTTTACACAACAAATTCACTTTTCAGTACAAAATAAAACAAGATATATTTGATATATAGACAATACATATGTGCCTAATCCTTTTTATAGAGTGAATGAACAGAATTGTATTTTATTTCTAAAAGGAGGGTTATTATTTATTTTTTGTTCTTACGATTATATTATGACTTGAATAATCATGATAATCGAATAACCTAATAATCTTGACATTCCTATAAGCTGTTTGCCTTTTTATAATTCTGACAAATATTCATTAAATTATGACCACAAACATCTAAAACACGAGGTTGTCTGTTCTGGGCTTTAGCTTTTCTGTTCACAAAATCCTGCACAAGAGAGGAGCAGGGGCAAAGCAGAGGGCTGGGGCCACATTAGAATTTTGGGGCCCCAAACAACTTGTATCTTGAGCAGGAACTATACTAGAAATTATACCACACATTACCATAGTTTGACGATAGTAAAAGACACACTCTGGTCAAAAATACTCCAGATTATAGGAAATTGCATCTATTTTCTTCATAAATTCAAACATGCTCATTGGGAGACCCACTTTCACCCCACTTTGAGCACCAGTGTTCTTTTGCACCACCGTTCACTCAGTTTGGTGCGGTTTGCCCCGGAGCATTACGTGTTTGCATTCCTTCAGCTTCGTCATAGAATTACCAAGAAAGATTTTACACAATCTTCACTAGAAAAAAAAGGATCACGGTTTAATTTGATTTGTAAAACACAGTGACAACATTACATCATTTATTTTATGAGGTGATTGTTTAATTAACTGCACAAAAATATGTTTCCTCCATCAATCATGATCGAGTGTTCTTCATTCACATGTCAGTGCCTTTGTAATTTATTAATTTAATTAATAATTGATTACTTTAGTCTGTCCCTGTCCCCAGAGCAGAAGATGCCTGATCTTTTTTTTAAATATGCATGTTTAGTATTCCACTGATGGTGCTCGTGTTATTATTTATTTATTTGTGCATAAAATCAAAAATGTGACATCCGAAAGCCAAAATAATGGACAGAAAACCTTTGAAGTACAAAGGCACAATATAAAATTATAGTTTTTGTTTAATGATCATTCACAATCACTAAGAAGGTGATCTAATAACTGTGTTGTTTGTTGTTTGTTTGTTTGTTTGTTTGTTTGTTGCTTTTTTGCATTCCCTGTTAAAACTATAAGAATTCACTCCTTAAACATGTTAATAAAAGACAATTTAATCATTATCTATTTGCAGATAAAATGTTTTTGCAGCACAGATTTAGGTTTGGCCCTGGACATGCATCATTGGGCACGCTAAAAAGTCATAATTCATCAAGTATCTGCACAAATTTGCATGTTCTCCCTGTGTCTGTGTATGTTTCCTCCGAGTTCACAATGACAGTATAATGACACAAAACTGTTTTTTTTATTTTTTTATTGCCGTTTTGGACTTTGCATTGAGTCGGTCGCCCTTGGAGTCTTTTAAACTGTAAGCTCCGCCTCTTCTGTATTCTTTTCTATAATGTTGCAGATGTTGTCATTTTAGTTTGTTTATTTAAATGAGGCAACGGATTGTTTTGCTTTCTTTTTTGGACCAGGTGTTTACTCAGTACTTTACAAAATCCTCAAGACTTTGTCAAGTCTCAAGTCAAAGAGAGACAAGTCCAAGTCGAGTCCCAAGTCCAAGAGAAACAAGTCCAAGTCAAGTCCCAAGTCAAAGAGAGAAAAGTTCAAGTCAAAGAGAGACAAGTCCAAGTCAAAGAGAGACAAGTCCAAGTCAAAGAGAGACAAGTCCAAGTCAAAGAGAGACAAGTCCAAGTCAAAGAGAGACAGCAAGTCCCAAGTCAAAGAGAGACAAGTCCAAGTCAAAGAGAGACAAGTCCCAAGTCAAAGAGAGACAAGTCCAAGTCAAAGAGAGACAAGTCCAAGTCAAAGAGAGACAAGTCCAAGTCAAAGAGAGACAAGTCCAAGTCAAAGAGAGACAAGTCCAAGTCAAAGAGAGACAAGTCCAAGTCAAAGAGAGACAAGTCCAAGTCAAAGAGAGACAAGTCCAAGTCAAAGAGAGACAAGTCAAGTCCCAAGTCAAAGAGAGACAAGTCCAAGTCAAAGAGGACAAGTCCAAGTCAAAGAGAGACAGTCCAAGTCAAAGAGAGACAAGTCCAAGTCAAAGAGAGACAAGTCCAAGTCAAAGAGAGACAAGTCAAGTCCCAAGTCAAAGAGAGACAAGTCCAAGTCAAAGAGAGACAAGTCAAGTCCCAAGTCAAAGAGGATAAGTCCAAGTCAAGTCCAAGTGAAAGAGAAAAGTCCAAGTCAAGTCCCAAATCAAAAAGACAAGTCCAAGTGAGAGAGAGACAAGTCCAAGTCAAGCTCCAATCAAAGAGAGACAAATCCAGATCAAGTCCCAAGTCAAAGAGAGACAAGTTCAAGCCAAAAAGCGACAAATCCAGGTCAAGTCCGAGTCAAAAGGAGACAAGTCCAAGTCAAGTCCCAAGTCAAAGAGAGACAAGTCCCAAGTCCTTCAAGAGAGACAAATCCAATTCAAGTCGAAAGGAGTCTGATTTTAGTTTGAAGTCATTATTAACAAATACACCTTGTATTTCTACCATTTAACAGAAATGTATAAATTATCCCAGTTTAAATGCATTTCTAGTTACAAAAAAGAGCGACATTTTGCATTTTGTTGATATAAAATGACACTAATTAATTTTTAAAGAGAAGAATCAGGGCACAAGGCTCAAGTCCATGTCAAATCCTAAATTATTGACTTTCAAGTCCAAAGTCTTAGTCTATTTTATTAAGTGAAGTCTCAAGTCATCAAAACAGCGAAGACGTAAAAATACAAACTCATATCAAATGTTTATGTCCGACTAAAGCAGATTATACGTCATAGGAAAAAAACAAGGAAAATGCAGGTTGATAAATTGTTAATCTATCAATGAACAAAGGAAATTAGGCAACTCAGGGCAAAACCTTATATATGAATCAGTACTTAGAACACATCCAGACTTAAAAGTAAAAGTAAAAAGTAATTTCACACATTGTCAATGTCTGATGATTTTATTACAACAAAAACTGCATTTAAAGGCCTATATTAGGATTTTTCATGTGTAGTATCAGAAAACATAGCCAGATTGTTTGTTAGCAGATATACATAAAGACTTGATTCCTTGTTAATGTGAAAACCTGCTGTTTCACCTTGTGATGTCATAGTTACAGGAAGTGCTCCACTGGGTTTTTAAGCTCCACACACTTTCATTTGATGATAATGATAGTGATATGATAGTGATGATGATAATGATGATGGTTAATGTATAAATAATATAAATAAACATTACTTATATGATGGTTATTTATATTATATGCTGAAGCGTTTCGTCTAAACACCTGGCGCCTCAACCTCCGACCACCACCAATGCATTACCGGTCGCATTTGAGTTTTTTAAACCTTGAAATTGCATAGTATGCATACAGCTAAGTTTTAGCCTTGTTTAAACTACTTGATCGTTGTTGCAACAGAATAAATGAATTTCACGTGAACAAAATGAGAAATCCACAGTTCCAAACAAAAAGACAACAACTCAATCTTTGTTCAGTAAAATCAGTCCAACTAAGGTGTTAAAATGTTAAAACTGCCACATAATGACATCACAAATGGAATGAACCATTTTGAGCTTTGCAAATAAAGAGAGTGGGATTATTCAAACATTTATGAATGAAAGAAAACACAACTTTAGTATGTTTCTGATGAGGTAGTGTCATTCTAACAACACTGGAATGAAATTTGCTTAATACAGGACCTTTAAACAATATTCAATTTTGCTGCTCACCATTTATATTAACACTATGCATAAACAAATTACTAAATAAAAGTCAAGGCATGTTATAGACGTGGACAAAACACGAATAACCTGTTAATACATGTTGGTTAAAGCATTAATCATTCATCCATTAACAACCAAACAAAGACTAAACTAAAATCCAACTCCAAATCTCTTTCAATCTCTTTTTTTTTCCACGTACCTTTGTGAAAAACTTCTTCCGTGCACTCGGACCCACACCGGATGAAGGGTTGACAGACGAGTGCCGCTTAGCCTACTTCTGGTGCAGTCCTGCCCCCAAAAGAAAAATCTCAAGGACTCCCGGGGAAGAAGAAAAAGTAACAGAGAAAAAAGGACTAGCTATAGTATAAAAACGTACGGCAACACCTTGGTGCTTTCCACTGTACGCGAGTGGGTGACGCTTCCTATTTCCAGTAATCGCCCTCCTTTCCTTTCGACACACAACTAGGCCGTCACACGTTTACGGCGACAGTACGCAGCGTTTTACGGGAACCTATGAGCAACTATTATTAATTTTTCAGCGCGACTAGTTAGCGTGACCATTCGTAGACGCTCGTATTCAAGAACGAGCGAGTTACGAAGCGGGTTAGCCGGCAAAAACGACCTAAAAACACAGCGTTTTCGCCCCCCACACGTCAAAAATGTAATTAATTATAGGTTGATTGCGACTGGCTGAAATACGCAATCTGGACGTGTAAAAACGTGGAAAAAATGCTTATTTCAAGAGCTCGCTGCGTTCATGAATAGTAATAACGCAGCAATAGTACGTCTCGCATATCTCCACAATTAAAAAACGAAGAAGAAAAAAAAGAAGCGAAGGCCTAGCGTGGTTCTCTGTTTGTGTTTAGGCCCAAACAATAGCGCTGCAATCACGCACAGTATCAAATCATAAGCAACGCAGTCGTATCGGGGTATTTACTGCATAGATGATCGTTTCGGGAGTCCGGCGACGTCGCTACGCACAAAACAAGGCGTTTGGGCATCCGCTGGAATGTTGGTCAGGCTTCTCCGCCACGCATAGCTCCCCGGAAAGCCAAGATTTATCGATCGTAATCTCGTTTTTTACATCAAATCTGGCTCGGCTCGTGCTCTGCGTGCGTGTGTCTCGTAAATCCACTCGAAAAGACGCGAATTTTGGCCAGGGACGTCACCTCACCATCGCTCCAGCGCAACCCGAGACCGATATCGCAGGTTTTATAGCCAGAATTGGACATTGTTCGCTAAAAACGCCATTACGAGACGCGTAGCTGTTTGGAAATTCGCGATTTATACACCCCGCTGTGCCAAAACAGGACGTCGAGCGGTGTTCTTCGCGAAGCTACAGCTCGATTTCAGTAGCCATCTTGCAAAATCCACATAGGAAATTACAGAAAACCAGTAGAAAAAAGAGAAAAACCCTGGAGCTTGTAAACCGATCAAGGGTTTACGATGGATCACCCACAGCGGTGCGTATTCGTTTCCATTTGCAGCGGGATAAAAAGTCAAAATGTCCGTGTTAGGGGTGTTTGAACGAGGCCAGTGCGTTTGGGGACCGCTTCAGGCCCGAGTCCGAGGGAAAAAGCATGAAAAGGAGCGCAGCGGTGGGGCAGAATTAGTGTGTTAGGCCTCTGTTCTTTCTCTGTCGCTCGGCCAGGCTTCAGAGCGGAGAGGAATGCAGCTGGACTGGCCTCGAAGTGCGTTAAACGAGCGGCAAACAAGATGCGCATCCGGACACCCTTTCAAAATAAAATGGCAAATGTAGATAGGGTTTATTACAAAGACACAAGGTGAATCGCAGAGTAATAGCGTTTGATAATGTTTGCAAATACAGTTTATTTGTGTTATATGTTTAATTTATCATCCCGGTCCATTTTTCCTTAAACGCCTGACCAAACCTTTAGGCGACATTGGCGTTTTTGACTTTGGGTCAGATTTATTGTAATTGATCGATTCTAAAACCTTTATTACTATTAAAATTCAATATATTGCTCACCTCTACCTAGAAGTAAAAGTAATTAGTAGGTAGAACCTACAGAAAGCAAGGCAAAGTAGGCTATCTTTAAACTGCTTTTAATATTCAAAGCAGAGAACATTAGGAGTTAGGTTAGAGAACAGCTTTACATATAGAAGACTGGAGAGACTTTTTGAGCTTTACTTCTATTGCAGCCGCCTTCAGGTGCTCCACCACCTGGACCTGGTCTGTCCTCTTACTTTTACATAAATCACTTCAGTTTTTACCACCAACTGCACCAAATGCTCCACCTCAGAGCAGATAGCGCTCTTGCCTGAGTTTGACTCCCGCAGGGCCAGGGCCTTTCTGTGTGGGAGTTTCTCCTCGTGTCTGGGTGGTTTCTCCAGGCACTCCGGTTTCCCACCAACCAATAACATGCAGGTTAGGGTAATATCCTCCAGCTATGGTAGTCCAGACCAAGCCCAGCAAGAACATCTGTGAGTGCGTTCAGAGGCATGAGGATGGCATGCAGACACATTTCACGGGCAATAGCTCCTAACCTAACAAATGTATTCAATAAAAAATCAAACAGGTGGAGATCCGTAAAGAAGTGTTTAAAGTCACACTTGTAACTCAGGGATTGAAAAATCAAATACATATTTGAAATAGAAGAAGTCAGTTTAAAGCAATGGTTCCAAATGAGGGTCAGGACCCTCCGGGAGTCGCAAAGCAAATATGAGGGGCTGATTTCAGGAAGTAATTTACAATTAGTTTAAGTATTCATGTGTTTTGTATTGGTTTGTTTTTTTCACTGAAAAGGCATCATGTTTGAACTAGAATTTTAGTCATATAAAGTAATAAACTACTAAAATAAACACACTTTAACCTAATGGTTTTTGGGGTCCTGGTCTGAAAGATTGAAAACTTCAGGTTGAGAGCATTATTCTTTGATAAACATAATTTTTATACTATGTTGTGAATTTTTAGTTAAAAGAACAATATTTATGGAAGACGACCTGACATAAAATACTTGCTTTTAGGGAGATGTAAGCCTGCTCAGAGTAAATACACACATTTTTATATAATGTTTTTAGTTCAACAAGAACTAAAAACAATGGTTTTGTTCAAGTTCATCTTTTGATGGTTACACAGTGGGCTTTGTAATAGCATTTTTTTTTTCTGTAACACAAAAAGGTTGCATGCAAACATTGCCAGATTTAAAATTAGTGAAATGTTTTCGTTTGTTTTTCATTAATGGCAAAAAACAATGTTATGAATAGTAAAAAACATGAATATAAAGAACGAGAACAGAACCTATGATCTGTCTCTTTTTATTGTGAAAAATACAGCTGGTTAATGTGTCCAGCTCTGACACTGAATAATCGCCCAGCTGTGTTCACATGTTGGGCCTAAACTGTGACAAAACCTGAGCCGGGACTAGAACAGGATCAAATCAAGTCTACACTGGGACTAAACTCTTGGGTTTTAGAGAGTGGACCTGCTGTGTGAGCTGCTGCTGCTGCTGGTTTCCCTTGTAAACACGCCTCGCCCAGATTCTCCTCGTGGCTCAGGCGTTTTCCAAAGATCATGTTTTATTTGAGGCTCGTTTAATTGGACTCAGATCAGATGCTGAACATTGTTGGGCAGCTCTGTCACTCGCACAGTCCACACTCTTCTTCGGTATTTGGAATATTTCTGGATAAATAAAAGAGAATAGCTTACAGCACTATCAGGCCCAGCTCCACTTCTTAATGTGTTTTAACTGTTCACTTGTGATTCGGTTTATAATCTGAGCGACTTCTGCTGGTGAAATCTTGTGCATTTTTGTGCTTGGGTCATTTTAAAGCACGTTTCCTTCAATATTGACAAAAGAAAAGACAATAATTCTTTCCTCTTTGTTGTTGATGTGTATGAGAGTGGTCAAAAACATAGACAACTGGAACTTAAAATCTCTAAAAACACTGTAGCTTCTTTGGTCAGTACAAAAGAAAGTGAGAAGCTTTTGTTCTTTTATAACAATTGCTTTGTGTAGAGTAGAAAAACATTACAAGTTGTTATTTTTGTTAAAATTTGCCGTTTTTAAAGGAGACCTATTGTGATTTTTTTTGTATATTTAGGATGAAACTATAGCATATGCAGAACAATATATTGTGTTCATTGTAAAACACAAAAACATCTAAATCAGCTTAAAAATAAAAACAGGTCCATCGACTTCCTGTTCAAAACTGCAGAACTGATAAGTCCCGCCTCTTCATTGTAAAATTAAATTTTAGCAAGCCACAGATTTAAAAAAGTAAATACAGACAAGTGGGCGGAGATAGGTGGTAGGTGGAGATGAGGATTTATCCTGAGAACTGAAGCATCAGCTACAGAACAGTATAATTTAGTAAACATGCAGGAATCAATCCAAATACAACCTTGGGTAAAGTAATGATCAGAAAACCTTGCTGTAACATGGTTAAAAACTCAGAAAAGTAGATTTTCACAATAGGTCCCCTTTAAGCATCATAACGACACATACATGTCTATGAGATTCTGTGTAAATTATGGTAATTAGATATTTTCTTGTTAAATGTTATTCTGACCAATTCTGATTATATCCCATAATATAGAGGGATTATTTGTTCATCAACACGAGGCGCAGCTGGTTGGCAGAAGGAGCCGTCGGAGATTGACACAAACTGTAGCAACAGTACAAGCCAGTGCTGTTGCCAGCTAAATACAAGAGTTTGTCTTTGAGGACCATAAACGTTACATTCAGGTGAAAAAACAGCGAGAAAAACACAGGAGCCAGGCGTTTGTCAGACCAGTTCAGACCTGATCCAAACAGCTGCTCTTGTCTCATTGTATTAACCAAAGAAGTTTCCAAAGCTAGCTAGACGGACATCGTCTCTGTCTGCAGGCGACATGCGCATTAGAGCGGAAAGTGATGTTGAGCGATACAATAACTGTCCAGTAGGATTTTGACACATTCAAATTTGTAAAAAGTAAAAATATATAAATAAATAAATAATACAAATAAACAGGATTAACTAAACCATCTTAACTAGAAAAAAATAAAGATTAAAATACAGATTCAAGACATTTTAGCAAATAAAATTTTTTTGCAGTGTATGTTTTTTATATGTTAGTCTTGCTTTGGAGCTGTGTTTGCACTTGTAATATAGGCTACACAATGCACAATAATAGATAAGTAGCCTGTTTTTATACAAAATGTGCTTGCAATAATAACAAATTCTTCAATACCTGTGATCCGGCCTTTTCACTTATCTGGATTTGAATGTGGCCCTTGGAGAAAAAACTAATTGCCGCCCCGCCCTGTTATAGATACTTCGTTTGAACCCATTGTCCCCTCTCTCTCACTTACACAAACATCACGTTTTACTGTGAAAGTCCTCCGCTCCACTTCCGGCCCGCCTCTGCGTCCTCGCGGCGTCTTTACGCACTGGAGTCTCAGTGGCACCAGCCCCCTCCGCCGCTCCCGCCCTCCTTCCGGATCAACGAGGCTGCCGTCACGTGACCTGTCACACAACCGACCCGTGTCACGTTTTGGACCGAGAGGCTGCGAGCTCCGGGCCGGGGGATGGGGCTCGAGAGGCGGGCTCGGATCCACTGTCAAGGCCGCTGCTCCGGAGGGTCCCGGGGCTGTGCGTAAAGCGTGCGTAAACGACAGTGCTGCAGACCAGAGAGAAATAAAGATCACAAGTCTTTAGAAATACTTTGCAGAGACAGCTAGGGATAGAATCACATAAGCCCGTGTGTCAGATGCCCTCCCATCCTCCAGATTCATTATTCAAAGTGTCTAAAGGCAAATTTCCTTTAATAAACGGTGGATTAGCTGATTTCACACTGCAAACACAATTTAGGCTTTAAATCTGACAACTTCCTTTCTTAAATCCTTCGACACATGGTCAATATCACATGGATTACTTTTTGTTGCAATTGTGGCTTAAAAAACGTCTTTTTATAAACAACAAGTGAAACTGGAGAGGACCACCCAAGCTCAGCCAATCAGAGCGCTGTATTCAGTTCCTAATTAGAACTGAAATTCTGTTTTCAATTCAGAGAGCATACAGTGGTCTCATTTTTTCACAAAGTGCGACATTTATCTTGTACTTTTTAATGGAAACGCAAAGTTTACTAATTTACAAGTAAAAAAGTTGATTAACCAACTTTAAGGTGAAGCTAAGCACTGCACTGCAAAAAATAATTTCAGACAAGTTTAAGTTGCTTGATTTTAGGATTTAATTTTGATCTTATTTTTTTTAGCAGATTTTTTTTTTTTTTTGAATTATTTAACACTTGCTTTTATATTTCAATGATTTTTTACTAATCATCCGATTGTATCGATATCGGTGGTGCATTTTATTGTATGATGATCCAGATTATTTTTACTTGTATTTTAAGTGGTTTTTTTTTTTTGTTTTTTCAATTATTTTAGTTTGATTGCATATAAATCGTTAAACAATATGGCCAAATGTATTATTTTATAAAAAAAAGTTTATTTTACTGTTTTATATGATTAATTTGCCAATATCTTATTTGAACTAAAAGTGATTGCATTATTTTCCTTATTTTTTTTTAAACTTTTTATAAATTAAAATTCTTGAAACCAGTAAAATATTTACATTACATAAGCAATTAAATCTTATCCAGTTAAAACAGCTCAAAACTGGATTAAAATTCTGATTCCAAGTTATTTTAAGCAAGTTAGATTTATAGTTTTTGCAGTGTGAAACTACTTTTTGGGTGTTGAGCTGCTTATGTGTGAATGATATTCAGTCTTTTCATAGTCTACAATACCAATTTTGATGTAGCCTATCTGTCGATACCTGATATCAACCAACACTAAAGTAGGGACTGAAATTGCTTTTCTTTTCTTCTCAAAACAAAGAAATTGGTCATATTGTGCAAATAACAACCCAACAGCTTAATATGAATGTAGTTTAAAACTTTATGAGATGTTCTGGATCAACATCAGCCAAAAAAAAAAAAGTCCTTATTATGTTCAAATTAAAGGGGACATAGTATAGTGGGATTACCGGTTTATGTCCTTACACTCTACTGGCATGGCCCATGCAGAAAGAGCCGCTGTCTATCTGCTTAGCTGGGAAAACTTCTTTGAATAAACAATGAAACGGGACAAGACATCTGTGTGGATCAGGTCTGAACCGGTCTGACAGACGTCTGTCTCCTGAAGCTTGAGACAGTGTTTTTTTTCCAGTTTTTTCACCTGAATGTAACTTTTAAGGGTCGTAGGGTCAAGTTTCATTCACAAATGTTGATTTAGCAGCAGAACTTTTGTTTTCACACAGTGATAACTCTTGTAGTTATGACAACAGGGCTTTTTCCACTGAGCGGCGGCTCTTTCTGCAGGATGGGTTCGTCACATCACCCGTGTTGATAAACAAGAAATTCCTCTAGGCAAAATCAACTTTTTAAAGTTTTATTCTAACACTGCTTCATCGTCCAAAACATTGTTGAAGTTTTGTTTTGTGAGAAATCTTTCGTTCCCATCAAAACACCGTTCTGAATGTCTCAGATTTGTGATGTCATAGATAGAACTTTGAGTTTTTAAGTCCGTACATCATCCAGACGTGTAATGAGCGTTTCTGCAGCTTTAGCACATCAGGCAAGATCGATGTGATTGTTTACCCAGTGAAATTTCCTTCTCAGTCAGTAATAGACTCTAACTTAATTTCTGATGTGGGAAACACATGACTTTCATGTGAGCTTTACTACACTGTTTGTATTGGTTTTGGTGCCTGAGATTACAAAATGAAGGTTCTAGGAGCAGCTTTGAATGAAGAAAACAACACAATCGCATCATATTTGTCCTTTAAGGACAACCAGAATATTGGGTTGATCAATGTCATGAAGCCGATACTTGATCCAGATAAATGTTATGGACTGGCACCGACAAGGCAGAGAATGAATAAAGAGAAATAGGTGACATACATATAAAACTGTAAAAGTTCTGTGTTGATGTAAAGAAGCATTCAACCAAAGAAAAAACACTTAAATTAAAGGACAAATATGGTGCATTTTTGTTATTCGTTCTTCGACTGTCTGCGCTTGGGTGGTCCTCACCAGTTCAATTTGTTGTTTGTAAAAAGAAGTTTTTAGGCCGTAACTGCAACAAAAAATGAATACATGTCGATAATAACCATGTGTTGAAGGATTTATGAGAGGAAGATGTCAGATTTATACTTAAATTGTGTTTGCTGTGTGAAAATCTGAAATCAGCTTTTGCAGAGGAATGCTCAAAACCCAAAATCTGTCTCAGCTGTCAACACCAGCTTTACCAATCCTTAGATCTACCAAAAAAAAATAATAATTAAGGCGGAAATTAATTGTGTTTTTCTTTGTTTGGAGAAAGTTCTCACTTTGATCAGAGCCTCTGAGTCTCAGAAGATAAAACTACAGAGATACAGCTTACAAAGACTCCAGACATGTGTTTGTGTCTAAAGGATCAGAAACAATTTTAGTTTAGCCGGAATGAGAAGGGGATTTTAAAAAGATCAAAAACTTTTATTTGTTCATATTTTTCCTTGCTTGGAAAATCATATATACCAGACGATATAAAAATATATATCGTCTGGTCACCGTGTCCTCTTTCGGATTTCTGTAGCCGTGATTGACAGATTAGCCAATCAGGGACACGCATCGATATATAACTATATATATACCTATGTTTGACATCACAAATCTGGGACATTCTGCAATGTGTTTTCTGAGGCTCAGAGGAGAAAAAATACCTCACAGACCAAACTCCAGCAGTGTTTGTGATGAGAAAACAATGTAAGAAGAACAGCATTAAACATGTCAAAGATTCAATTTTGCAAAACATGACCATTAAAGATGCACTGTGTAACTTTCTGGAGGGAAAATGTTTCTATGGAAACTTCCTACATTTAAAACAATAGTCTATTTTGTAATGTTTATTAAGGACAATGTACAATTACATTAAGCACAAAGGCAGAGATGCTTGTACCAGATTGTAGCTTACAGCTAATTTCCATCTGTAGTCCTGCGGAGGGGAGGACATTGGACATGTTTTTAGTTGTAGGAGGAAACCGGAGTACCCGGAGGAACCTACGCAGACACGGGGAGAACATGCAACTCCACATAGAAAGGCCCGGGCGGCCCGGGAGTCGAACCAGGACCTTCTTGCTATGAGGCCAGAGCGCTAGCCGCTGCGCCACCGTGTCGTGGCCTTGCATTGTGGCCATGCAAGCCTGTTTACTGTAAAAATGCACTTTTTTTTTTACAGATAAGATATCCTTTATTTGTCCAACAATGGGAAAATTCCAGTGTTGCAACGCACAGTTCAAGAACAGTAGGGAAAATAGAAACATGCAATCAAACAATATAATAACTAAAAAAAAGACAAAATAAAGTGATAATAGTCTAAAAGCTCTTATTTACAATAAGTGTCTGTTATGTTATTCGTATATAGTATTATGTACTGTAATATATGACTATGATTATGAACAACTGCAGCATAGCACCCAAGGCAAAGACTCTCTTTTAAAATACTGAATGATATTTACCCACTAATGATTTTATCAAAAAAACTTTTAATATAGAAACAAATAATACTTTTTGTAATAGTGAAGCTGAACGATAGAACATTTATTTTTTTATTGTGGTTTTGCCAGAACATTCTGGGACTCATTTCAAACTTGGATATATAACATATTTGGATATGAAATATGGAATCATTTCAAATAAGAAAAAACTGTTCTTTAACTCCTGTTTATTATTAGCAAAGCAATGTATACACAGATGTACATTTTTGAAAAACAAGGGAGTGTTCAAAATTTTTCTAAATTAATTTTTAAATGTAAAAAAGCCTTAGATCAGATGAAAACAAAAGAATCTATTGTCCTTGATAGTTTTATACAAACAATCTCATGACAACAGACCTCTATTTTGTCAAGAACTCAGTCTGTTTACATTAAGTTGACATTGTTGAACAATGCATATTATATTTTCCATTACTGCCGGAGTTTGTTTGTTTGTTTTTATTTAGAACACATTAGCTACTGAAAGGCCCAGTAGCTATTCTTCCTGGGGTCTATTCTTTCTTTAAGATATTAATGCATAGCATATTTTTTACAATATAGACATACAACATTCACACACAAAAACACAACTAACAATACATTGAAATAAAACAAGATGTACTGATTACAAATAAAGTAAAAAACAAACAAAACAAAAAAACTGCAGCATAGCAAACTTCTAAATGACAAATATGCTTCAACTCCAGTTGATTTTGGGTCAAAATGTTACACGGTACACCTGTTAACTTCATGAACGTGCAGGATTTGGCATTCTGACTTAAACATGACGAAGTACAATAAATAAGTATTATTAAGAGAAATTTATTTTCACATCATAAGGAAGCCCCGCTTGCGCAGGGCATCAAAAAATTGGGTAAAACTCTTATTGTTCCTCTCCACGGAAATCTTTAGTAAAAGGCGAAAGATTTATACGATCTGAAGAGAAACAAGAGTGTACTGCCCGTTCTATGTATAAGTGTGGGAGGGCTTTAACGGACATACTCACCTCACTCAGGGTTTGTTCTGTAACGGTCACAAATTCACACCAAACACAAAACAAACAGCGCATAAAACACGTATTTCATCTGTAGCGTTCGGCACGATTAGCCAAACATTAAAAACACTTAAAGAGTTAAAACTTGTTTCTAGTCTTTTGCTTCTACGCGCAATGCATCACGGGATATCTCCCCACACACCTCCGGTTAGAAGCCAAATCGAGCAAAAATAGACAAATATTAACCAATTTAACAGCCAACGAAGAGTAAAAATATAAGCTTTAAGTAATATAGAATGTCACAGAAAAATACGTTACATTTAGTAGTTAATGCTTTCTCGATTAAACGATTTTTCTACGGAATACAGACGACTTCCGTGTACAAAAAATAAGGTAAATCTCAATTTCACGATGATTTCACTAATGAAGTGCACCAAGATGCAAAAATAAGTCAATATTAGCAGCATTAGTCACATATTTAATTAATTTTTGACGGCGCTGTTCGTTTTTCGCATTACAAAATACACGTGGCTAAAAAGTGAGTTCTGCATAGCGACTAAATTGTTGTTTAACCAGTATAATCCTTCTTTAAAACTTAAACTTAATACAAAACGCGTACATTTATTATAATACACGGCGTAAGTCTACAAATAAACGTATTTTAATGTTTGTTTTGATGGTTTTCAAGCGGCTCGAGGTTGTACTTCCTGTGTCTCGGTGACGTAGGCCACTACCCCGCGCTCTGATTGGTCCTCGGGCTGCCACGTGTCTTTACTATCCCACTGCTGCTGCTGCGCGGACGGAGCACATTTGATCGTTTCTTCGCTGGAAATCTACAAAAGGCAAGTCCAACGTTTCACACTTTCCATCGCTATCACTAAAACCCAACTTAATACTCGTTTAAATCCGTGTTTTGTTGCGTTTGGATCCGATTAAAAGCCGATTTCTTGCAAAGTAACTCGAGCGGTAAGTTGCATCACTCTCAAAGCAAGTGTTTCCAGGCATTTGCAGCTGTTTTAGACCCAAAGACTGCTTATTTTTCTGCATTTTTTAAGTAATTATTGCTTATAATTTAGGATCGAACTAATGTATTCTCTTATAAATGCGTTTTATTGTGATTTATACCAGCAGCACAACGTCAAACATGCCAAATTTTTCACTAAAGGCGTTGAGAATGTGTATAGATTCTTTTAAAAGTCAAATGTGAGATGATTGCATGCATATTTCAATCTTATGACAATACAAATTTGCATGAGATTGACCTAGAGTTAGTCAGAGTATGGAAAAATAATGTTTGAACGTGTTGAGTAGACTTGTAGTGTTCAATTTCAGCGTGATTGAATGTAAAAGGAGGGTTTGTGCAGCTTGGCCGTGTCTGGGGTTGTAAATCCAGTTTGTCCAGACACCTAATTACCTCACTGTTTTCAAAGTTTAGTGGCATGGGTGGGTTTCCTCTAGGCAAGTCCATGTTTAGTCCACTGAATTAAATTAGTGTGTCTCTAAAATACCAGATGTGACAGGAAATCTTTAAGTAACAGGTTCACAAATAGATTTAATTGAAATATAATGTGTTAGAGGCAAACTGCTTCCAAAAGAGAAACTGAAACAAGCCCTAATGACAGAGAAAATAACAATTATCTGTCAATTAGTGTGGTATTTTACATCAAGAACACACATTTCTATGCTATTGTTGTTCAGTCAGAGAAATTTCTCAAGCTAAGCAATGTTTCTAAGTCAATTTTAGTAATTAACAATTATTCAATTACTCATTTCTTTTGTGATCATTTAAAATACTTGATTAGTTGCGATTAGTCAATTAACTTTAGTTGAGGTCTCTTGAATGTAGATTGTCCACAAGTTTCAGTGTTTTAATGAGGTTGTGTTTGATTTTTACTACACGTTTTTGTATTTTTTTACTGGACTTTTTGTGACAGTGAAAATTCTTTGTTGCAGGATGAATACAGGTTCTCTAGTTACTTATAATATTGTCTGGAGACTAAGCCTCTGTCGCTCTTTGACCTACTTTTAAAACAAACAAATATCTTCCTCCAGTTTGATCCAGTTCTTTCTTTCCCAAAAATCAGGGAAAGGAACACCTGCTTTGAGAAGATTGTACGAGAAATATGTCAAAAACATAATCACGTATTTTTAACAACAAAAAGTCACAAAATGCTTAGGTAAACCAGTTTGTAAGCCAATTAAAGTATATTAATGATTATGTGTTATTTAAATTAATTCTTTGCATTGGACTCTCCGTGTCATTGAAGCAGCCGTATCAGGTTGTCAAAGGCCTAGTTTACAAGACAACGTTCCCAAGAAAACCGTCACAGTCGTAACGTTTTGTGCTCACAGTTTATATGGTGTCGTGGCGAGCAAATCTTCCTTTACATGGAAACGTAGATAGACCCAAAATGGTGTAGTTCGTACGCCGCGTCAGGAGGTGGCGGTATTGTGCTAGGACTCCAGATGACCTTACAATGAACCCACGCAGCCTACGATAACACGAGCATTGACAGGTTTACAAGTTCTTCATATCAATAAAATGACAAACGAAGCAACAAGGACCAGCGCGCGAGCAAAAAGGGAGATTGCTTGCTTGAAACAAACACGGAGGTTCGAGGACCAATGCGCGAGGAAGACACAGATCGCCGAGAGCTGGACACAAACAAGAGGAAGACGGCTCGCAAACTTTATTTATTTATTTATTTTTTCTGAACACATGGATTTGAATGGACTCATTGAATCAACACCCGGAGAGGCCTTGGATTAGTTTTGTGTCTCCTCCTCTGCACGCAGGTAAGAAAGCTGGACGCATGAAAGGTGCAATTTGGTTTAAGAGACATTTTTGGTGACTGGGCAGTCTTCTTCTACTGTGTGAAAGTAGCGGCTACTGCACGTCAGTGACGTGACCGTCTTCATTGAAACCGTGTTTTCCTGTTTACACCGCGGTGTCTCCACTGAAAGTTCTCGGTGAAACTACCTCTTGAATCGTATCCAGTGGAACGCCGATTCAATGAACACGGAGCTCGTTGTGGTGTAAAAGATAAGCCAATTTGACATGGAAACGTCACGGATTCGTGAAAACTCGTTGTCGTATAAACTACCCCAAAGTCTGATCCTGTCAGATCTCAGAAGCTAAGCAGGTTGGGTCTGGGCAGTACTTGGATGGGAGTCTGTTAGAACCTCAGTGAGACTTTAGAGGAGAAACTGTCTTTGTGTTCTTGGGCAAGACACTTTAACCACATTGCCTAGTCTGGATCTGTTGTCAATGTGAATGGTTGGTTTTGGTCAGAAGGCTTGACGATGCAAACAGCAACCTTGCTTCTGTCAGTCTGCCCCAGGGCAGCTCTAGCTGAAATAATAGCTTAACACTACAGAGTGAATGAATAATGCAAAAAGTCAAGCATCTTTGGGTGGCTTTTTTTAGGATCATTGAGTCAAGTTCAGTTTCTTGAGAAACATCTCAGATCTTATGTAAGTCTTGTTTAGGACTAGGCCTGGACATTGCCAAGAGGCTTCCTGATACAATTCCCTCAATACAATATTTATCAAATAAATTATACTAACCAAAATGAGAACATGTACAAAAAATTATACCAAATATTGCGATGAGTTGGCCACTGTCCAGGGTGTTCCCTGCCTAAGGCCCAAAGTCACTGGGATAGGCTCCTGTCACCCGCGACCCCTAACGGGATTAAGCGGTAGAAAATGAATGAATGTATTGTGATAAAAATTAAATCATGAGTTTGTCTGTGACAATCTGCTTTTTTGATGAAATCGCCATATAGGGGAATAAATGTGACCAATTTTCAGGTTTGATTTCTGAAATCATGTCAATTTATAAACTGAAACATGGATTTTTAGCATATTTTCATGTCTAAAGTCGCCATTAAAAAAAACACATGATATGTATAGAAAACCAATATGGCAAAATCCCTAACACTTGTTTTGCAGCAACACACAATGTTCCAATTAATACTTTTTATTGAAGGGCTGAGTTTGCTTATTTATCTCTGAAAATCTGGCAACACTGGTCAGATTTTGACAGCTGAATTTAGCTGTTGATGGTGAATTGAATTTACCTCAAAGACAATAAGAAAATAAACGGTCTACAAGAATCGTGATCTGGCTCCAAGAAAATTGTGATGTAAATGTTTTTCCACTTCGCCCTGCCCTATGTTCAAGTGCCTTTGAATAAGTCATTTTTCAGCCCTCAAGCGGTCGTCCAGGTTCAGAAGTGTAAAGTTTATGAGTTTAAGAATCTCGATGCACATCCCTGTATAGATACAAGTATTGAAAACAAGTTTGTCATGATACAAACTGAACTGAACTGTAGTTGGAGGATTTGACAGAGAGAGAAACATGTAAACTCCACCACAAAATGTTCAGGGTTTGACTCCCTGTCCTGCCCTTTTACGAGGTGAGGTGAGGGTGCTGGTCACTTTAATTTATATCATAAAATATTCAATATTTCAGTTTTTAACAGCAGTAAATATTCTAATAGCGCTTGGCAATTAATCAAAAAATAATTTGCAAGTTTTGAGTGGAAAGATTGATAACCAATCCTTTGTCAGTAAAAACTTTAAAGGGGCACTGTGTAAGATCGAGAGGAATTTTAATTATCACTTATAGTGCACAAACATTTAAATCATATTTATTCTTTACAACATGAATACTTAAGAGAGCACTGTTAACCAATACACATCAATTGTGATACATTTATACTTATTTGAAATGTTTTATTATGGGCCGGAATGTGATAAATTGACGCTAGATGTCAGCAGGGTAGATAGGCAAAATGCATTGGAAAGGCTCCCCTGGTGTTCAAAAGTGGGATCACTTTATTTTTATTTTTTTTACACAGTGCCCCTTTAAGACAGATTACTTGGACGATATACGTATATTATATTGTTTGTTCTGTGAAATGGAACATACTAAGCCTTTGGTTCGTTTAAGTTCATAAAATCGTAAAAGCAATATTTACTTTGTTTTTGGAAAAGCAAGACAAGACAATTGTATTGAAAGTCAAGATGTGATAATACTTTATTCACAGATTTCTCAGCAGTAATTTATGCTCCTCTAAAAATGACTTTCATGTTTTTAATTCAGGAACATAACAAACCAAACTTTGAATCCATTTAACAGAAAAAATGTGAAATTTCCTTTTCCAAATTTGATATTTTCACTGACAGAGGATCGACTGTGGAGCTCTGCCTTTAAAAGACCCGAGCTGATCATCGACCATTTGATCAGCAGAATCAAAACGCTAACGTGGCTAAAAACTTTGAAGTGGAGTCTGTGGAGCCGTTTTCGTAGCGGGAGGTGAATGTTTCCTGATCCGAGTCGGGCCCACGAGGAGAGTTCGCTCATAATTGTTCATTTATTTAGACGCGAGCTGGGAACGCTCTGAGCTGTGGCCCGAGTCGACCTGCGGAGAAGATAAAAGTTTGTTAATGTTACACAGGATCTGACCGGGAGAGACTGGTCAAGGATGGAAAAATGCAGCTGCAATGAAAGATAAACACGTTACAAAATGTCATAATGAACTAGGATTGGTAGATGTGTTGTAATAATAAAATAATTTGCAGTTGAACATCTTTTAGGGCACTAACATTTGAAAGAAGATTGAACTACTAAACTAATACAACAATCCCAGTTATTTATTGAAAACCCTGTCTGCAGAACAATCGCAATATTCATGTGAAAAAGTAGAAATTTAGAATGAACATGCGCCACAGCTGATTTTGCAATTGAGGCAAACTGAAATTGGGACTAATTCCCAGTGTTGCCAGAATTTCAGAGATTAATAAGCGACAAGCTTTTGAAAAAAGCCAAAACAAACAGTTTTATATATTAATGACAAATTTAAAACACATTTCGTAGTTCATATTTGTGGATCAAACTTGAAAAAACGCTACAATTCACAACCTTTCATTGTCAAAAATCATGAGCGACTTTCCAATTAAAAAAGCCCAATATTCTTTTATATGACATTGTTATTTCTGATTCCCACAGGTTTCCAGAGGCTGTCTTCTCTTCTCCGTTGATGCTGTGACAGTTCTGACGATGGCCTCGAGCTCGTTCGACATAGACGCGCCGCGATGGGACCAGTCCACGTTTATGGGACGGTTAAAACACTTCTTCAACATCACAGACCCTCGGACGGCTCTTCTGCCCGACGCAAGGCTCGACGAGGCCAAAGCGCTGGTGGAAAGCTGCAGGTGAGCAGCCAGAACTGTGATTGGACGATAGGACTGTCAATCATCCACAAGACGACAATAAGCTCTGACGTGTTTTGGGGTTATTTGTTGTGTTTGTGCTGGGATGTGTTACTTTGCAGCCTCTTTTAGTCAACCAAATAGATTCTTACACTACGACGCACATCTTTGTGTCCGACTCCGAACAGGTGTCACAATGAAATCGCTGTTAAACATCCGTATCTGTTTTATTGTCATGTCCCAGGTGTATTTAATTAACGTAGCTATAACTTCCTCAATAGCACAACTTCCTCAATTCTCCTCCTCCAGACACTGGGCCTCATTCATTTGTTCTTAACGGAAAAAGTTTGTCTGTAAGCACAAATCCTAAGGCGGCACGGTGGCTGAGCAGTTAGCGCTCTTGCCTCACAGCAAGAAGGTCGCGGGTTCGATTCCCGGACGGGCCCCGGCCTTTCTGTGTGGAGTTTGCATGTTTCTCCCCGTGTCTGGGTGGGTTTCCTCCGGGCACTCCGGTTTCCCCCACCAACCAATAACATGCATGCTAGGGTAATAGCCTCCAGCTACGGTAGTCCTGACCAAGCCTAGCAAGAACACCTGGAGATGGGTCCCCGAGCGCTGCACTGTGGCGATCACTGCTCCTGAGGAGATGCCCCAGAGGCATTGAAGGATGGGTCAAATGCAGAGGACAAATTTCCCTACGGGGACAATAAAGTATACCTTACCTTACCTAAGAACACTCAGGAGTACTCTTAAGAACAAAAAAAATGAATTTTATTTCTTTATAATTCAGGCAAAATTTGGAATTTACACATGATTGTAAGTTATGTATTTCTACAATTTTTTGTTTAAAAAAAATTGAGAAACAGTTATGCTAAAAATACTTTTTTAATAGACCTTCAGCAGCCTCTTGTGTTCTAACCCCCACAGGACTCAGGACCCCCTGTGTCCACCCCAGGACCGCGAAACTTGATATAAACACCAAAAACCCAGCGTTATTTCAATCCATCTGTGACTTGAACATGTTTTCTTTGAGTGTGTTCATGTGTTTGGACATTTTAAAAGACGCTGAAGTTTTTAATGAGCGAAAGTCGGGAGACGCGCTGATGTACTTCCCTATTTCCTCGTGTGTCTCTCTCACTTTGCTCTGGGATAAGTCCTGTGGCTGGCCCATATTTGCTATATAAGGAAGTAGCTTCCCTAATGCATTATTAATTTGTATGTAAATAACCGTTTGTAGCTGGACTTTGGTGAATTTGGTGTAATGGCTGTTAAGAAGGAATTTGACTCCTTATGAACACATCCTGTATCTGACAGAGTTTTCTCAGCCGCTTCTTGAAGTGGAAGTTACGCACAATTTTGAAGAACACTTATATGAATGAGGCATAAGTTCTTTTTAAGCCTGTCTCTGTGCTCTTCCATCGTCACATTGTACACCAGTGGCTTAAACACCACGTTTTTTTTCAATCCATATCATATCCCATATTGTTTGTCTAGCCCCAGAGTGCGCTCTGGTGGGCAGTTGTCCAGATTTCAGATTTTCCAACATTGGCGCTGGACGCTTGCTGCAGACCATCGTGCTGATCAACGCCGCGCTGGACACAAAGTTGTGACGCCCCAAAACTCGGGTTTACATTGACTTTACATGTAAAACCTCAATGCAATTTCACTCTCTCTCATTCATTCACAGAGAGACGATGTTTTAACCATCATTGCTATTGTGTTTTTTGTCATGTGATATTTCCTCCCATAATCTAAAGCAGGGCTATTCAAATAGCGGCCCGCGAAGCAGTATGATGCGGCCCACCTTGGTCAATGGGCCATGGACTGGGCCACATTGCACAAAAGCCTGGGAAACCCTCTGTATCTGATTTACAGTGAACAGTGGTGGATTTACAGCAACATAATACTTTGAAATAAAGACTGGCCCATCATAATAAAGTGGCCAGGGACTGGGCCACATTTCTTGGTTAGATCTGGTCAGCTAAAATTCCAGAGATATTTGTTTTGTTCACTTTTGTTCTGGCTCATAAATTGTTCTCTAGTCTTGTTCCAAATGAAAGTTCATCCTGAAGTAGCAAGTTCATTTATCTCTGCTAGTGTAAGCCTGTTATATGATATGATAAGCAATTTCGACTTATTTTGAATTTACTAAACATAAGTTCTTGGTGCAGTTTTATATATTCGGCCTATAGACCATAGTCCTCTGTTGTAAAATATAATTGAATAGCCCTGCTGTAGAGCAATAAAACAGATGCAGCATTAGTTATATCACTATAGAAACAGCTCTGGTCTTGGGCACAATCTGCGATGTATAATGCAACTGCCCGCCCCCAAGCCGTGGTCCTCGATAAAATCTGGCCCTCTGAAAAATAAAGTTGAATAGGCCTGATCTAAAGTCTTGCCTTGTTTGTGTCAGGGCCGGTTCAGTTCCTCCCGGTACGACGGAGGAGCAGCTGTTTTACGCTAAAAAACTGTACGACTCTGCGTTCCACCCGGACACCGGCGACAGAATGAACCTGATCGGACGGATGTCGTTTCAAGTCCGGGAGGAATGGCCATCACCGGATTCATGCTGCAGTTTTACAGGTGAACACGGGCTAAGAACTCATAACCTTTTATTTGATATTGAATAATGTGTAAAATCCAGTGTGTGTGATTGTGTGAATGAACGAGAGCATTAGGGAGTAGAAGTGTGGACTTGAGTCTTGACTTGATGACACAAACTAAGATTTAAGATGACTTGACAGGCTATAGATGTGACCAGGACAGATGCTTATCCATTTGCAGATACAAGCTCATCCGGCAGGACGAGGACAGGCTAATCCAGAAGAGGGATATAGACTGAGTTATATCTGTGTGCTGAGTCCTGCAGTCAGGGGTGCAATTCTGGGTACACTACACTTGTTAATGGGACCCTATTGCACAATCTGTTATACCTTTTTAGTCTGCTGTTGCTATTTTCTCTTTATTTGGGTTTAACAGGAGTGTAAACCTCAAGCCCATGAGCCGCACGAGGCTCTTGGCCAATCCGAGTGCAGCTCTTTGGCTCATTCAGAAACATCTGCTCCGCCACACTCTCTCTCTTTCGGTCTCAGGGCAGCGTCACAGCAAGCTATTTAACGGACAGATCGTTTCTTTGAGAAGCAGTTCAAACTACCAGTGAATTCTGAGAACCAGAGCTTCATTTTGGTCCTTATTTTGTACAAATTTGCCTTATATCCAAGGAGAAAAGGCACAAAATGTACAATGAAATAAAATATGTGAAAAATGTGAAAATAACAACAGCGCAAATCACGAGAAACTGCCTGACAAAAGTGTGTGCAGCAGTGATTTCTCTGCTCTGATCACACAGGACAGTCCTGAGTCTGACGGACGCTCCGAAAGCCCAGTTTACAGGGGCGGAGCTAAGGGCATCTGGGGCTGGGCTCCTAAATCTGGTCTCTTTTTGATTTACTGACTAATGTCTTTTAATATAGTAAAATGACATCACATAATGAAATATCACATGTAAAACTCACCAAAATGCAGGAAATTGCCAAGAAATTTTAAAAATTGTTCTGGGGGAGAATTCCCCAGACCCCACTGAATTACATCATAACCATGTTATATAGAAAAATGTTTTTAATGGAGGGATCCTTTGTAATTCAATAAAATGTACTTTGCCCCTGGTGGTGGCAGTAGGTCGACTCATGATGTGGCTCTTAAGCATGAAAGCTGAAAAATTTCAACTCTTGGCCTCTGACCAGTTCGTCACATCTGCACCATATTGTCCAGTCTACTTAAACCCCAATGTGCCGACATTTATGCAAACTATTTAATGATTTTGTTCCTTTCTTTCCAGAACTGTTCCTGCGGTGGTTTTCTGGCAGTGGGTGAATCAGTCGTTTAACGCTTTGGTGAATTACACAAATAGAAACGCAGCTTCTCCCATCACGCCAAAGTAAGACACGTTTATAATCCTGTGTTTGTTCTTCTTAGGTTTCCTCACGTAAACTTGTTTTTTCAGACAGATCGGAGTGGCTTACGTCACTGCCACCAGCACAGCTTTAGCCACAGCCGTCGGACTCAATCTGTACACCAAGGTAAGACTAAGCTGGTGTTCTCTGCATGTTTAACTCCAATGAGATTTGTGTGTCTTATGCCTCACACTGGCAGCTCCTACTGACACCTAATTTAATTTATTCATTTATCAGGACAATTACAAAAGGCTTAAAAGCAGAGATGTACCTTGGCATAGTCTGTAGTGTTTGAAGTCATGGTCACACTTGTCTTACTTTGGCACATTTTTAAGATGCTGTCAAATGTATTACTTTATATATTTATGTTTTTAGAAAGAAGCATCACTGTTTTGAAATAAATGATGTTCTTATGAGACGCTATACAACATACAATACAATATTTGTCATGATATCACAATATTACAAAAGTTATGCTAAAAAAAATTCTCTAATTTCTCTAAGACTAAATTTCTCTCACCATGTCGGCCATAAGTCTTGTTTTTTGGTTTGTTTATTAAAATATTTAGATGTTTTATCTTTTTTTTTTTTTGCATAAAATGTGTTAAAGGTGCATTGTGTAACTTTCTGGAGGTGAAAATTCAATCACACAATTCAGTAAGACTAGAGAGTTAAAACTACAGTTTCTGAATGGAGATGAATACATTTCATGCCATAATATGAAAAAAAATCAACCAAGGAACCAGAACCGTTTTCTGCAGAAACAGACGTGTTAAGGCTCCTCCAAACCAAATAATAGACTATTTTGTGGCCATGCAAGCCCGTTTAAATTAATTATTTAGTTAACAAAGGCATCTAAATGACAAAATACGCATTTATTTAAGTTTATTTTTGGCCTAAAAGTTGCGCAGTGCACCTTTCAATGTTTCTTTTTGTCCACATAAAGCTGTGAAGATCATCCATTCTAACATCAGGACTGAGCAAAAGCACTTTATTTTTTTATTTGTTCATTGCCAAAGACATGTCCTATTTAGACTTAAGTTGGAAGTTAAAGTGAAACCAAATGTAGAATCATCTTTTTTTTTTGCGTGTTTGGGATCAAAATTTACTGTTTCCAAACCTTTTTCAATTCCTAAAATCTTCTCCCTCTGGCACCGCTGCTGTGGAGAGATAGAAATCAGTCTCCCGCTGTGCACTGCCAGTATGAGGCTAGGGGCTGTGCAATTAATCAAATTTCAATTACGATTTCTGCAGTAATCAGTAATTGTGAAATCGAGTAATCGTGCTTATTGACCGAACTTAAAGCGTCTGTTCATAAGAGCTCTTTATTTTATTGAAATGAAAAATAGGTGGTTTCTTTACAATTGTAGAATACATTTACGTTTATTTCTGTGAGATTTGTCACATTTGCAGTCTCTCTAATCAAATCATTCGAATCATTGTGATTTCAATTATGCTTTAAATAATTGTGATTAATTATTTAAAGCACCCCTTGTGATTCCGAGGTGCACGGTAGCAGAGCGGTTGGTACTCTGACTTATATACCAATAAGGAGGTTGTGGGTTCGACTCCTGGGTCGGACCATATCAACATCTCACGACCTCTCTGGGTGGAGTTTGCATGTTCTCCCCGTGTCACTGTGGGTTTTCTCCGGTTTCCTCCCACCTCCACAAACATGTATGTTTAGGTTAATTGGACATCACTGTAAATATCCCTTAGTGAGTGAATGAGAGAGTGAAGTGTCTGTCTAACCCTGTAATGAGTTGGCCACTGTCCAGGGTGTTTCCCGCCTAAGGCCCAAAGTCACTGGGATGGCTCCAGTCACACATGATCTCTAACGGGATTAAGCGGTAGATAATGAATGAATAATTGTGATTATTATCTTCACCATAATCGAGCAGCTCATGACATGAGCTCATGTGCGTATGTGGCTAAAGTAAAGGTTTCATACATGCGTTTGCAAAGTTAATAAAAAAAGAATCTTGAAGTGCAAGTAAGAAACTAGAACTGTGCACAATCTGTAAACCTCGTCGCTCTTCAGGACGCCACCAAGCTCGCTATCACAGACTGTATATTTAGTACTGTCAGTCAATGTCTGTTCACACCCACTGGGCGTCTCTAAAAAGGCCTCCAGACATCTCCCATTTGCGAGTCTGTTTTAGGTTCAGTTGTGTGCGGAGTCTCTGACCACGTGTTTAACTTCACATTAAAGTAATCTGAAGATAATTTGATTGGAAATAAAATAAAGACTTGAGAGCTGACTGAACCTAGAGCAAAGTCGAAAGTCACCACTCTCACAAAACAAAAAGTCAAATCCCCAGTGAGGATAAACTTGTTCATACTTAACTTGAATGAATATTATACCAGAACATTAATACCTGTTTCTCTGTCAGAAAGCTCCTCCTCTTGTGGCTCGCTGGGTTCCTTTTGCAGCTGTGGCCGCCGCTAACTGTGTCAACATTCCCATGATGAGACAACAGTAAGAACACACTGGAATACATGAGAAAAAGTACTTAAAACTCAAATAAAACAGGGCCACAGAAAGCTAAACTACAGCATGCGTTTTAATACAATGATGATACAAGAGTAATTTTATAAAGGTTACATTTCTTGCAATAAAACCACTTTTTTACTGTGTTGCTTTCAGCTAAACTATAATCTGAAATATCTTAAGCCATGTTTTTTGTAATTATAACATGTAAAGTTTAACATTTTTGTGTTTTAGGGAGATTTTGAACGGCATCGCAGTCACAGACGAGAACGGAAACAAACTGGGACAGTCAAAGGTGACACATTTACTAATAATACACTAAACTTGGTGAAAATGGGTCTTATTTGAACACAAGAATCCTGATATTTTTGTCGTTTTTTTAACTTTAATTCAGATCTTTCAGAGCAGCTGTTGTAATATTTTAGTCACAATTTCACAACTAACTTGGCCTTATAGACACAAGAGGGCGCCAAAACTCAGGAAACATAACTGAATAAAATCTGCAAAACTTAATATATTAAAATATATTATTTACTTTCCACATAGAAAGAAAAAATTATTTTATGCCATATTGTGAGAAATATATCTAAAGGAGCTGCTGTTCCATGGAAATAAACAAGAGGAGGCCCTTCTCTTTACCGAATAATGGTTATTTTTGTGGCCATGCAGTACCACTCAGTAAATTTACACGTTTGTTATTTATTTAGTATCACAAAGACATCTACACTAGAAAAACATGCTTTATCATTTTTTTTTCAACACGTTGTACCTTTAATTCTCCAGAAAACGTCTTAAATGAGGATCAAAAGTTTAGCTATCCATACTTTAACATAGGATTTCACCTACGACTTTCCCCCACAGCAGGTCGTCTGTAATCATACAAGATTATTCAAATATGCAGGAATCATTTATTTTAAAACTAATTAAGATTCCACTGAACATTTAGCTTGTTTTCATCCAGTTTTCATCTGTTTTGATGGGGTTATTATTGTCTTTTGTCCATTAAATGACACATGTGGAGGTAATTCCACAACTGTTACCTAGCCTTCTTCTTCTCCTCCTTTGCCTCCTCCTTTTTTCTTCTTCTTCTTCTTCTTCTTCTTCTTTCTTCTTCTTCTTCTTCTTCTTCTTCTTCTTCTTCTTCTTCTTCTTCTTCTTCTTCTTCTTCTTCTTCTTCTTCTTCCTTCTTCTTCTTCTTCTTCTCTCTTCTTCTTCTTCTTCTTCTTCTTCTTCTTCTTCTTCTTCTTCTTTCTTCTTCTTCTTCTTCTTCCTTCTTCTTCTTCTTCTTCTTCTTCTTCTTCTTCTCTTCTTCTTCTTCTTCTTCTTCTTCTCTTCTTCTTCTTCTTCTTCTTCTTCTCTTCTTCTTCTTCTTCTCTTCTTCTTCTTCTCTTCTTCTTCTTCTTCTTCTTCTTCCTTCTTCTTCTTCTTCTTCTTCTTCTTCTTCTTCTCCTTCTTCTTCTCTTCTTCTTTTCTTCTTCTTTCTTCTTCTTCTCCTCCTTCTTCTTTTTTTTCTTCTTCTCTCCTTCTTTTTTCTTTCTCTCTTTTTCTTTTCTTCTTCTTCTCCTTCTTTTTCTTTCTTATTTTTTCTTCTTTATTCTTCTTCTTCACCTTATTTTTCTCTTTCTCTTCTCTTTCTTCTTCTTCTTCTTCTCCTCCTTCTTCGCCTCCTTCTTTTTCGTCTTCTCCTTCTTCGCCTCCTTCTTCTTTTTCGTCTTCTCGCCTCCTTCTCTCCTTCTGCTATGGCTTATTCTGCTTCCTTTTCTTTTTCTTCCTCTTCTTCTTATTAATATATATTTTGTATTGTAACATTCTTTTTCTTTTCTTCAGAAAGCTGCAGTGAAAGGAATAACTCAGGTGGTGATCTCCAGAATCACAATGGCCGCTCCAGGAATGAGTAAGAAAACACCTGTTTAACTCACTAAATGCATTACGCTGACTGGTGTTTCATATTTTCCTTCAGTTATTATGCCCATTATAATGCAGAGGATGGAGAAACAAAAATTTATGCAGGTTGGATTTTTTATGTTTAAATGTAATGTAAAGTTTGTTGTGGATTTGATGTAATTTTGTGTTTTATTTTCTCACAGAAAATCACATTTCTTCACGGTCCGATCCAGGTCATGATGGTCGGTGTATTGTGAGTATTATATTAATTAGAATATTACATTTATAAGACAGTTTTATGGTGAATTTAACTTTTGTGTGTTTTTTAGTCTGATCTTCATGGTTCCTGCCGCCTGCTCACTTTTCCCTCAACAATGGTAATGTTTACTGTTTTTTTTTTTTTGTTTTTTTAATTTATTTATTTGAATGGGACAATGTGTATTCATGAACGGCCAAACCATAAATACACCAGATTTAGCTTAAAGCTCATTTCCATCTGTAGTCCCATAAAACAAGGATAAAACATGCTACACAACACAAGAAACAAAATATAAATGAACAAACAACCAAGACATCACACAAGATACAACAGGAGACACAACAGACAGAACCAGACAAGACATGATACAAACACTTGAATGCACATGAGGTAGATCTATTACTAAAGTGCTTTAGTTAAAGTGCCTGTACCTATGGTTAATAATCAGTGTTCACACTGATGTTTGGCTTGTTGAGAAAGAATTTTACCTGGATTTACAATGTCATGTTTTTAACTTCTGGTTCCTTAGACAGAAGGTTTTCTCCTATTTCTGATCTAAAACTAGAGAAATCTACTGCTACATTTTTTGCACCAACGGCACGGTGGCAGAGTAGATAGCGCTCTGGCCTCACAGCAAGAAGGTTGCGGGTGCAACTCCAGCACGGCCCAGGGCCTTTCTGTGTGTTTTAGATGTTTCTCCCTGTGTCTGGGTGAGTTTCCTACGGGCACGCCGGTTTCCGGGAAGAAACCAATAACATGCATGTTAGGGAACACTTGGTGATGGTCGGAGGTTGAGGCGCCAGCTGTTTAGGCGAATCGCTTCTGCTTAGCTGCTCCAGGGCAGTTTACTGTCACTGAGTGAAGGGGAGTTACAGTAATCATATCGTCAGATATCACTATTGATGAACTAAGGAAGCAGCGTCTATCTAAATAAATTTGCAGGTTTAGAGGCTTGTCCTTCTTTCTTATAGAGGGGGCTAGAGTTAGGGTTGCACCCCGCCTGTAGAAAGAGTCACCACTCATAGACACAAATAATGAAAACATGTCGAAAAAGCTCCATTGTCAGCTAACTACAAGAAATTATCACTTTGCAAAAACAAAAGTTATGCTGAAAACAGCGTCCCGTTTCGAGGTTTTATTCAAAGAAGTTTCCTCATGTAAACAGATTGAGAGCGAGTCTTTTTGCATAATGCATGCGCAGTAGAGCGGAAAGTGACATCGACTGAAAATCCCTCTATATTACTGCAACAGCCGAGCGTCTTTGAGTGATGTGCGTGTATCTACATTTTTTGTTATCACAGTTGTTCTTTGAATGTTCATTTTTGTGTGTCTTTTTTTTTTACTCAATGGTACTTTCAAATAACCCTGAACCAGAACATTTACTTACCAAATTAAAAAAAAAAAAACAGTGCAAAAGTCTGTGCAAAATAATCTCTGTGCAATTACTTATCAAACAAAAAAAATGTAATCACAAATGCTAAAAATGTACCAAATACAAAAATTCTGTAACAAATGTAATCCTGATTTAACATGTTTGGTTTATTAAATATTGATCAGTGTTTTGTGAATGTTCCTTTTGTGTTTTTCAGTTCTATGGCTGTGTCCAAACTGGAGCCTGAACTCAGAGAATCGATCGCGTCTCAATACGGAGACAAAATCAAATATGTTTACTTCAACAAAGGACTTTAGAGCCAACACTGGACCTGGACAGTTTTTCTTTTTTTTTTTTTACAGAAGTGGATCATCATGGTGCTAAAGAGGTCACAATTATGTTTGATTTTAGGTTTTATCAATGAACAAAGGTCTTTAAGTGTTTCTCAGCTGTTGCAAGAATCAGAGTTAAAACTGTCGACGAAAAAGGAAGATTTGACCAACTGATTTTGAGCTTGAAAACTAAATATTGTGCAGGCTTTAGAGACCTTGCAGATCTAAACAATCGTTAAAATCACATAACTACAAAAAACACTTGATAGTAAGTTTGATAATACATTTTGAAATGTAAGGTAAAATCAACGTGTCCTCGTTATCCGGGTTAGGTTTTAAAAATAACCCGTGAAGCTAGTACCTTATTTTTTTACCAGTCATTTCATTTGGAACTGCTTTCTGATGTTAGTGTCTTTTTACAGGTATCAGCACTGAACACATGATCACCGCAAGATACAATCGCGAGCGTTTTGTGACGCTTAAGAGGATGGTGCTGGCTCTTTCACTGCTCTGCTTGCACTTGCCCTCCGCTGCGCTCCACAGCCAACGAGAGCACGGATCACACGGGCTCAGAGCAGACAGAACACATCCAGACTCTAGCGAAGTCACAACACGCTCCTCAAACACATCTCTGAACACACAAATGACGTTCCAGCTGAACAACTTATCATCGTAACTACGAGCTCAAAGAGTCTTCTCCTCACCTGGAGAAACTCGAGCGTCAGGTCAGCTCCCCACATGATCCAACTGTCTAAATTTCATAAAAGAGTTCTGTGCTGTTGCTGTGAATGCTGCGATGTCACACTCCAAACAGGAGTTTAGAGAAAGCAGCTAACCGCACGTCGTGCTACGCACTGAAAAAATTGCACTAAAAAAATCTGCGAAAGCAAACAAAAAATTGTTAGCAGGCACGTCTTCTGCATAGCCAATTCTTTAGGAGTTCTGAGGCTCTAAACAGGGGTGCCAAAGGGCCAAATTCGGCCCACCAGTGTTCAACGTTTGTTAGTACTAACTGTTTGATTAAATTTTGTGTTGAAAAGACTGTCAAATGACAAAATTTATGTGCAATCTCTTAAAACGTGTTATTGAAGATTATTTAATCTTTATCTCTTCTCAAAATGTTTTTTTACAAGCCGAACAAAATTATGTTTGGCCTTGGCACTCTTCAATGCAATACATTTTGGCCCGCGAAGAAAAAATCAGCAAATTTGGCCCACTAGGGAAAAAAGTTTGGGCACCCCTGCTCTAAAACATACAAAAAGGCTTTCTGATAATACTTTGTAATAACTACAATGTAATTAGCAAAGGGCCTATAACGTAAGGTTTTTTTCCACAATATGATGTTTCCTCAACAAAAACATTGCTGGAGTTGAATTTTGTTTGATATACTCACGTTTAACACAAAATGTGAACATTATACAAGCTGGATTTGTCATTCAATCTGGAAACACGCTGTTTAACCTGATGATGTCATTATGTGGTAATACAAGAAGTGCTTCTTTGTGTTTTTAAACTTCATACACTTATCACTAGAATCATTTGAATTATTTTAGCCTGAAAATAGTCACATTTTGCAGCTACAGCTAATGTTTTAGCCTCGTTTAAACTGTGTAAATGGCTTCGTCTCGACCTCTGCCTACAAAAATCTTGTCTTGTCTCGCTCTTGAATTTGTGATCTTCGAAGGATTTTTTATAAAGTCCTGCTGTACTTTATGGTAAAAACAAATTTTACTTTTACAACAAAAATTAGGACCACACCATTAAATAAATTGTAACTAAGGAAAAGTTATTAAATGTTACTGGAGTTTTATTACACAAAATAGAAAAGACTATTTCTGCCTTCACACTATCCATAAATAATACATACTTTTATTTAGTTATAAATGTGTTAAAATGTCTTCTAGAAATCTAAATCGTTGGTCAGTTTTCTTCTAATGTCGACGTCACAAACCAAATCTCGTCGCCTCAGGAAAAACTCAGTACATTCATTTTATCTCGTCTGTTTAGTTCATATTTTTAGTTTTTATTCTGTGCCTTGAACTCGTTTCTGCTGCTGGATTTTTCTTTTCCTTTCAAACGGCTTCACTGTGACAATTATGCCTACAAAAAAACTAATTTAAAACAACTTTATGCATGATTTATATGTACGAAAGAGCAAAAATGTGACAACCAAAAGCTAGTTTATTAGATATTTCGATCTATAATTTCTTTCAGATTCTATAACAAACAGAAACTTTATGTTTTGCCAAATATGTAAGTGTTAAATATGTTTTTAGACCCAAAACACTTAGGTATTGCTTGGTTATGTCTTTAAACGGTTGTTGATTTAGTCTCACCTTACACCAAAGGTTCCAGGTTCAACTCCCGCATAAAGGTCTATGAATCTTGTTTTTATTGTAATGCAAAAACTGACTTTATCTTCTCTGTTTACTTCTTGGCAAAGTACAATGTTATGTCTTTTACCCTTCATCTACAGCCTTGTTGCCTGGAAGCTGAAACATGTAAGTGTCATATTTTTGGAATGAAAAAGTGTTTGTATTATTTTAGGTTTAAATATAAATACTGCCCTCTGCTGTTTGGACTGAACACTGCAGAATGGAGCAGATGGAACGGAAAAATTATGGAGAAACTGTAAAAGAACAATCGAACTTTACACAATGAAATGGAATAAAAATATGTAAAAAAAATGTTGGTGTTGTATTTTTTTTCCACATCTGTTGAAGTTGGCTAACTTAAGTTTGCAGATCGGCCTTTTGTGAAAACAAGTGTGTTAAACACATTGTGGTGATTAATTTGGAGGCCCACAATTTATTAGGTAAGTGAGCAATGTCCAATGGGCTGTAAAAAAAATTTGAATTCATTATTTTTGTTTTCTTGAATTTTTATTCTGCAAAAATTGGGTACATCGTCTTTAAAGTACTCGTGAAAGATTAGACTATATTTTTTAGTAAAACATTGTGAACATGGCACCTTATCAAATGCACAATCACATTGAAATAAAAAGTTAAAAACATGAGTTTGGGGCATTCTTCATCGATATATGTACATCAGTTTCATGCCATATTGTGGAATATTGTAGCTAAAGGAACAAGATTTCTATGGAAACAAGCAAGATGAGACCCTCCTCTAGGACCAGGGTTCTTAACCTTTTTAACCTGGGGCCAAATCTCATATTGAATGTTTGTGTTTGGGCCTCGGCTCTATAGTTAAGAGTCACTGCTCGACGACACAAAATACTTACTAAAAGGCAGATGCAAGTACTGTATTTTATATAATAAAAAACATCCAAGTCAGCAAACTCTGCTTTTGTTCAAGTCTATTTTTTGGCTAAAAAGTGACACAGTGTAGCTAATATTTCACAAAACATTTTGTTTGTTTGTATTAGGTTTAGCTGTTTTGATGAGGTTTATCTTTGTCTATTGTACAACCATAAGCTCTGTGCACTAAACGTTAGTTGGCTTGTTTATATTAAAACGTCTGTACTTATGACCAGTTTCTGCTCAGTTAATTTCTCAGAGGTTTTCAGTACAACTGTTTAAAATTAAGAAATATTCTGAAAAAATGAGGCAGAGAACAGTGAGTTGTAGCAAATGTGGCAGAAAATATTTGTGTCTAAATGCTAACAACAATAACAACAACAACAGGAAACAGTTAGCTATTTTGAATGTGAAAAGCCAACTGACTAAGCTAAAGGTTAAAACTTACCTAGTTACCACATTGTATATATGGGCCAAAATCCACATAAATTACACAGATTTGATTGGTAAATTATGATTTATGATCTATTTAAAGAAGAGGTTTCAGTGTCATGTCTATGTCTTATTAAAGAGCTTTTTGTTCCCTATAATTCCAGCAATGATTTATTCATGTTAGCGTTGCACTAGCATCACACTATGGTAAGTAAGCAAAACATGTGCCTAAAAATAAATAAATACACTCAAGGAAAAAGAAACGTAACATTTTAATTTTCAAAAATTCCTTAGAAAACGAGTACATTTGGAAAAACAGGCTAGCACCATGGTTTCAATCCACAGTAAGCTGAAGACAGGTGAACAGATTTCTTGGTTTGGCTTGACTGATTGTGAGATCAATAAAGAGTGCATTACAGGGTCGTTTATTCACAGAAAATCATGTTTGAAACTCAGAGTTGACTTTTACCGCTGGTTAACTGTGCTCAAGTCTTCTCTATAAAAGGCACCAGAATGAAGCCAAAAACACACTTCTTCACGATGCCACGATTGTCTCAACCAGAGAGAGATGGAGCTATTGGCTGCTCCAAGCTGGACGGTGTTGTTTTGTGTCTCCAGGGTGTTTGGAGTCCACCGCTCTACCAATAGTCGTCTTGTGGAGTGATACCAGGCCACTGGTTCCTCTAACGACCGCCCTCGTACTGGTGGCCCCGTGTAACGACCGCTGTACAAGACCGCACCATCGTCGTTGGACTTTGCAGAGGTGATCCCTAGTCGTGTTCAGTGACAAAAAAAGGTTCCAGTGCTTCAGAGCAGATGGCCGAGATCTGGTGTACAGGACACTACACTATAGAGAAACTCAGCAGCAGCTGAGGGCGGTACTGGTGGAAGAATGGGGGGACAACTCCACAGGATCAACTCAGACACTACTGCCGATCCATGAGGCGACGAATAACCGCTGTCCAGGGCCAACGGGGGTCACATGAACTATTGACAGTCTGATGAAACTCTGTCACTTTTGGTTTGGGGGTTGCTCTATTGTTTGGTTGAGTTATTGGACTCGAAAATGTGTAAACGCCGCAAGAGTTGGCCTGAGGAATAGAAATGGATGTGGGGTTCAGATGAAACAGGCGGATCTCAAAAGAAAATTATTCTGCCCCCCCAAAACTCAGAAAACTGAGTGTTTCTTTTTTCCTTGAGTGTAGAATAAAAATTCAAGTGCAAAATCGAATGGACTTATCAATTTTAGCAGAATTTTAACAAAAAACAAAACAAAACATAGACTCAGAATTAGAAAGTAGTAATGCTAACACTGAGCTAGCAAGTGTTAGCATCGACAAAACAGACCTCAGACTTGTTTTCTTGTTTGAAACTTTTGGTTTTATTGATAATACTGCAGATTATTAGACATTTGTTTAAACTTTACACATTATTTTATTGAAACATGCACAAAGTTCTTCTGTTCTTACATTTTTCCTTCTGTAACAAAACAAAACAAAATGACATTCAACTCTTACAGTTTTCCTGCGCTCCCGACGCTAGGCTAACGACAAAAACACCGATTTGGACAGAAAAATGATGAAAACCCCCAATCCGTTAAATAATAATACTTGTTTTGTTATATATTGTTTAATTGAAGCTTATAAAACAGCACAAAGGACGGCGGGAAAGCTGTGAGTAATTTCAAACATAGAAATAGCAAACATTGAAGCCATTTTTCATTATTTAAGCGAGAATAACAAGAATATATCATTTACAATCATCAGTATTGACACAAAAGCGGGTTCTTTCACCCATTTTAAGAAGCAGTAAGTATGTTTTAAGCGTTATTATGACTCAAAAGTCTGGGTGTTCCCTCCAAAAGTGCAAATCTATTTTTTTCTAATGCTGAAAATAATCAAAAACAACTGAAGTATATGCAGATTTCTGTACAGCTACGGCGAGATTAGGAAATTAAACAGTTAAATTCTAAATGTGACAGAAATAAGACAAAACAAGTCACTCAGATAAAATATATAATGGATCGTTGAGAAAAGAAGCAATTTTAAACTGTGTTAGCATTAGCGTTAGCCTTAAAGTAACATTTGCTTTAAATAGTTGTAAATGTTTGGTCACTATTTTGGTTTACAAGTCCCTTTATACTGCTTAAAATGCTTAGGTTTCATTTGGACAACAAGTAACTTTTATATAGAATAGACATTTGTTTAAATGCACAATGTAAAGTGGGTAGTATTATGACCACAGAACCTGTATATTGATATATACAGAGAGAAAAAACATCTGTAGTTAATGCTGGTAATGACAAAAATGCAGGATAACATGTAACTCATGTTGTGATAAAAAAAAGTCAGAAATCTTTCTGACAATGAAATGTTTTCAAACTTTACAGACTCCAAACTTAGCATAGAAAGCCACCAATCTTTTTTTTTATTAAGACCCCAGCACTACATTGCACTAATCATAGACTGTACGTATAATGAGTGAACATCAGGAGAGGCCTCATTAGCTTTTTGTGGCTAGCAGATATTGTGCCTGTCACGTGACCGATTCGTCCGGAATTTCTTTTTAGGTCAACAACGCATGCGCAGACCAAATTACGTATTTTAAACACATTATTTGTCAGTGTAAGTTAATATTATTTGTTTATATTGATATTTATGAATGATCTTACAAAGGTTTGCCAATAGAAAGCCCAAAACGGCACATTTATTTATCGCCATTTTAAGCTAGCAGATAGCAGCCGGAACTAGCTTAATCAGGCATTTACGGCTTTAAACGGTAAAAATCTCATTTTACAATCATATGCTTTGTTGAAATCTGTCAGGGAATTTTGTGTTTAATAGATTAGTTCCGTCTGTGTTTAATTCAAATTTCATACAATAAACAATTAAAAATACTAATAGAATCTCTTCCGGTACGAAAGGGGACATGACAGTGCCTAATCAGGCGTTTTCCCCTGATTTGCAAAATATTCAACCTTTGAGTCAAAAGTTGATATGCGCATGCCCAGAAGCTTCTGCGCAGGCAAATGCACATTAGTGTTTGCTATATTTATCATTAACTTTTTAATAGTCCTTATTATAAGTTAAATATGAGCCCAGATCAGTGAAACTTCGAGGTCACCAACGTTAGTTTTAAAACTTTAATGTTTTTTATGAGTGTAGAAAGTACAAGATTTCATGTAACTTTATAAAAAATAAACGTTATTAAACTTTCTTAACGGACTTTTCTTATCTGATATGGATTCTGGCAGTTTAAGTAATGAAAATATACTCAAGCAAGCAGCTAACAACTAGCATGATTGACTCAATTTCTGCAAGTGACTCCGATTGGGGAATGACAAGCCTATAAGTCCATAAGCTCCATATTTAGAAACATCCAAGTGTGTCTGTCCTGGTAACCACAGAGCTAATCAGGAGCCAAGTTGTCGAAGGTACTCTCTGCTTTCGGAGATTAGCAACAAGTTTTGTTAGCTGTCAGTCAGGGCTTTGGCGCCGAAGTCATTTATGATTGTTCAAAACTTGATTTACAAGTGAACAAAGAAATATAAACACCAGAATTAGAGATGCTGTAGCTTTTTTTTCCATAGCAGTGAATTGGAGACAGAGTTAAGAGAGTCAAGTCACGCTACTAACAGTTTTTTATTTGGAAAATGGCTACAAATAGCATGATGCTTCTATACTCCTTCTGTTTTTAGTTTATGTTCTTTAAAAGTCACCAAAAGACACAAGTAACAGGCTATTTAAAAGTGCTATAAATGTTGGAGTGTAAAAAAATGGAAACTGACTAAACAAAAGCAACAAGAAGTGAGAAACAAAATGTCCTTCTCAGACTTTTTTATGCTAAATATTAGAGCAAAGAGCTTTTCAGGGGCAGGAAGTGCTCTGTTGTTTTCAAAATAAAAGTCCACCTGACGCCAGCCTCAGGAGGAAGTGACACTTTTATGGAGCGTAATATGTATTACTTGATCATTTTGTTCCTCATCAAAAGCATACTTTTATTCTTGTTTTTGCATGTGGATAACCTCATTCTGGCACGCCCATTTTTTTGGCAGGGGCTTTAGGTTAGCTGCATTTAGCGTAAATAGGATTTACTTTATTTTGTAGTTGTAATATTTGAGGTTCAGAAAAGACAGACGAGCAAATATCTTAGCTCTCTTAACAGAGCTAAACAGGAAGTGCGCTGCCAAGAAAAATAGGCGAGGCAGAATAAGGTAACTGGGACCTTACACATAAATATCTCTGTTGGCCTGCAGTGTGGCGGTGTGGTCTCTAGGGGTCCTCGCGTCCAGGAAGTCCTTCTTGGGCGGAGCGACGCCTCGGTACCAGGAGCAGGAGCCGTCGGCGCGCTTCACACAGGCGTAGTGATTGGCCTGTCGTCCGTAGACCTGCTTCTCGATCATCAGGTCAGTCCAGAGACACTCTTCAGGAGCCGAGATCTCACAGGGCAGAGACGGACAGCGCACGATCTGAGAGAGAGCAAACAACAAACTCTGAAACATTTCTTTGAGAACTACAATTTAAGGTTAATGTACATGTCCCCGTAGGGAAATTTGTCTTCCGCATTTGACCCATGTTTCTATGCCTCAATTCAGGAGCAGTGAACGCCACAGTGCAGCGCTCAGGGATGCATCTCCAGATGTTCTAGCTAGGCTTGGTCAGGACTACTGTAGCAGGAGGATATTACCTAACCTGCATGTTATTGGTTGGCGGAAACAGGAGTGCCAGGAGAAAACTCACCCAGACACAGGGAGAAACATGCAAACTCCACAAAGAAAGGCCCGAGCCGTGCGGGAGTTGGGGCAAGAGCGCCGTGCTGGCAAAGTAGCAATTTTGCTATTTTACTAAATGAAAAGTATTATTTTGTCTTTAGACACACAAGTTACAATGCGCAGTTAGTGTTACTGCTGAAGTCTGATTCTTTATGGTAGCGTTAGTACTAAATAGTCTCTGTGCTATATAAAATGCTCAAAACAAGTTTGATAATGACATCACATAACCGTATATCACATTAAAAACAGTAGCTCTCGAATCTATGATGTCACACATCTGGAAAATTCAAATGTAAAGGTTTGATGATTTACTACTTCACTTTTTTTTGTCAGTAGAGTGGTTAGAAACATGGCTACCCAATAAGGAGATTATGTGTTTGAATCTCGATTTGGATCAAATCAGGATCTTGCATGTTCTCATTGTGTTACATGCATGTTTTGGTCAATTGGCAAAACTGTAAAATTCTCCTTGTGAATGAGAAAGTGAATCACTGTCTGTGTCTGTTTCTGTGTGTTAGTCTTGTCATGAGTTGGCCACTGTTCAACTCACATCACCTACCTAAGGCACAAAGTCACTCGCAATCATTAACAAGAACAAGCAGTAGAAAATATATTCTACCCTGTTGACTGGCCAGTTGGTCAGTTGCTTGATGTTTGGTTGGTGTTCTAGTTTCTCGGTTGGTTGATTGGTTGACTGGTTGGTCGATTCGTCGGTCGTTAGTCAGTTGGATGTTCAGTTGTTTGATTATTTGGTCGGTTTGACGGTTGGTTGGGAGTTGGTCGGGTAGTTGGTTGGTCATTGGTCGATTGGTTGTTTGATTGGTTGATCATTTGGTTGGTTGGTGTTCTGATTGCTTGTCTATTGATTGGTTATTTGATTAGTCGGATGGTTGGTAGGTCGGTCAGTCGAGTAGTCGGTCGGTCATTTTTTTTGATTAGTTGATCATTTGGTTGGTTGGTGTTCTAGTTTCTTGGTTGACTGGTTGGTCAGTCGATTGGACGTTAGTCGATTGGATGTTCGATTGTTTGATTGGGCAGTTGGTCGGTCAGTTGGTTGGTCATTGGTCAATTGATTTTTTAATTGGTTGATCATTTATTTGGTAAGTGTTCTGATTGCTTGGTCTGTTGGTTGATTGGTTATTTGATTGGTCTGTTGGTTGGTCAGTCAATCGGGTAGTCGATTGGTCAGTTGTTTGGTTGATTGGGCAGTCATTTGTTTGATTGGTTAATTATTTGATGGGTTGGTTGGTGTTATGGTTGCTTCGTCCGTTGCTTGATTGGATATTTGGTTGGTTAGCTGGTTGGTAGCTTGTTCGCATGTTTGATTGGTTGATCATTTGGTTGCTTGGTCGATTGCTTGATTTGGTTGGATTATGTTGTTTGGTTGGTCAGTCAGTAGCTTGATTAGTTGGTCAGCTTTATGTCGTTTGGTTAGTTGGTTGGTTTGTCATTTACCTTGCATTCACAGCCCATCTGGTAGCGCTGGCTCAGGCTCTTCTTCTGGGTGGCGCTGAGAGAGTCCCAGGGCTGGATGTAGTCACACAGAGTCACGTGCATTCGGCCTCCGGACTCAGCTTTACCTGGAAGACAGAGAAAAAAATAATAATATTGTTAGACAGCCGGCTTTGAGTAGTTTTGGCGTTTTTGTTTGACTTCAGGTAGTAATTCTTATTGTACATTGTCTCCCCAAATAACCAAATGGAATGAAAAACTATCCTGATCAAGTAGCCTAAGCTGACCAGTAGTAGTATGTGACTGTTTCATTTGTGGGGAATTTTCGGAGAGGCACAGACAGGTGACAGTGAGTCTGCAGAGGATTAGTCACACGTATCATCAGCACCTCCACAACATAAACATTATCTTCTGTGACTCCAGTCTGCTCCTGTATAATCCACACACTGTCTATTCTGGGAACACTGATAGAGATATTCTTAGGACGTTTATGACAAATAGGAACCGTTTTTTTAGTTGACAAAATCTTTTATTGAGCCTTTAAGGATTTATATTGAACAGGAAAAAAAGTAGCGAATTAGCTGAAGATTTGGGATTGAATCATTGATCTAATTTGCAATAGGTTAAGGTTAAGTTTAAGGTATACTTTATTGTCCCAGTAGGGAAATTTGTCCTCTGCATTTGACACTGTTTGTAAACACTGTTTCCTAGTCATTTTCTGTATGAAGTGTTTTTGCATGAGCTCCATAACATTTTTAGTGTTTTAAGCTCAGATTTGTTCAGACAAAGCTGTTAAACTATACATATGGTGTTTATATGGAGTCTCACTGCAAAGATCCATGTCATTTCTAGACTGTGACATCAGTGTGTTTTTCCCACTCAAAAATTGGCACTAAATAGGTGTGTTCAAGATGTGAAAATCTCTGCCTGGATTGCAGACGAGAGCAGGCGGCGAGGCAAAGAGAAGGAGATTCAACTTGGACACTTGTTGAGCCCGAGAGCAACGAGGCAGCCTCAGTCTCACAGACTCACGGAGCTCTCGCGTTTGTTTGAAGTGTTGCACTGAATAAAAATACCTACAACGTTGTAAATGCAATTCTGTTTCCTTCACGCATCACAGACTCACTCGCACATCACCAGAAATATAAATAAAGAGCTCATGATAAAGTTGGCACACTTTAGATTTGTCTTTGTAAAAGTGACTTTCAGCTCATCAGGATCATGTATTAATGTTGCTTGTGTGTAATGTACAACAGTCTGGGTCACACGTGTGATGTTATAAAAGTCCACAAATACATAAAGACAGAGAAGGAGGAACTGCTGCGCGTCACGTTTGATCAGAGCGAATCAGCGGTCAGTCACTGCACTACATTTCCCATCATGCATCTTGATTTTGTAGTCATCGAGGCGGTGAAGCTGGGAGCAGTTGCTTTTTCCTCGCCTCGTCGATTTGTCAAGTCGACTCAAGCCGGATTGCTCTCTCGAGATCACCGGGGCCTACGTAGCCCTGATGTAGCCCCCGACCCCCACACCGGCTCGAGCCGACTGCACCGTCTTGACCATCTTGAACACACCTATTGCAGACATCTACTGTCAAATCAATCACACTGCTGCTTTCCTCTCTCCCAATGCTTTTCTGATCCATCGATGAGACATGTCTTTTTTTTAGTCGAACAAGAATTTCTTTGGTTATTACAACCCCAATCCAAAGCTAGAGCAGTGTTGGGAAGATTACTTTAAAAATTGTTACAGAACAGTGCAAACCGGAGTGGTATCAAGATGAGAATCCTTCACTGGCTTTTGTGATTGTTGGTGGCGTATCAGCCTTACCGTGGCAAATAGTTAACAATTAATTTGGCTAACATAAGGCATAATTCTATGGCTAAGTTTGGAATTGGAGCTGCTTACTGATAAGTTAAGATTAAGATATAGTTTTTGTCCTTGTAGGGAAGTTTGCCCTATGCATTTGACCCATCCGTCACTGCTTCTGGGAGAACGTTCTTGTCAGCTTGGTCAGAACCTTACTAGAGAATATTTCCTAACATATATGTCTTAGTTGGTGGAAGAAACTGGAGTACTTGGAAGAAACCCACTCAGACACAAACGAGAGTGCAACAGTGGTTCAATAGAGCGTTGTCTGATCAGAAGATCAAATTATAAAAGTGCAGTTTTATTAGTAAAAAGCTTGAGAATATGACTGGAAAACAGACATAGCAGCAAAAACAGCACAATAAGTGGCATTTGTCCCAAATTAATAATTCTTAGTTATAATTTGATACTGTAATATGTTTCTGGGAGTTGTTGTTTTATATAGGAGAGCTTGACAAGTTTCCGTCTCATGCAGGGAAGGACAAAAGAGAACCCAGCGTCAGTGCAGGTGTTTCTTACCCGATATGAGGTACTCCTTCTTCCCACTGGCATCCAGAGTGACTCCACACACGGCCGAGACCGGAGCTGTGAAAACCGCCTCGATGTCCTGAGACGGGCCTTTGAACATCTGTGTGAAGCTGGAGACAGTTAGCGTCGTGTAAAGCTGCGTCGAAGCCCTTGCACACCACTCACCTTGATCTGCTTGACCTCATACTGGATCCTCTTGATGGGATTTCCGTAAATGTCGTTCCCAGAATCCACCTCTTTCTCTCCAACGACCTTGGCGCGGATCACTGAAAAACACACAAGAAAACAAAAGATCAGTTATCAATTGATTCTAAAGACAGAGGTAAACCAAGTCACTATTTTGCAAGTCTGAAGTTTTTAAGATTGAGATACACTTTATTGTTTCATAGGGAAATTTGTCCTCTGCATTTGACTCCAGGGTGCAGCACTCAGGGACACCAGATCTTACTAGGTTTGGTCAGGACAACCGAGGATATTCCCTCACTGCATGTTATTGTTGTGGGGAAATCAGAGTGCCTTAAGGAAACACTAGACACGTAAAGAAACAGGCAAACTCCAAAGGCCAGGGCTGTGCGGAAGTCGAACACACAACCTTTTGCCGTGAGGCCAGAGCGCTATCCACTCTGCTACTGCGCCATCTTTGACCTCAAGTCTGAGTCAAGTCCCAAGTCTGTGTCCCACAAGTCCAAGTCGAGTCCAAGTTTCTGACTTTTCTTTCAAGTATGGCTGGGCGATCTAGGAAAAAATATATCAAAATTTTTTTTTTCTCATATTGATCGATCTCAATTTTGATTCGATTTTGTTTAACCTTTTCAAAACCAAATGAAAAATGCCATTCATGAACATAAACAAAACAAAAACTTCTAATATGTGTCAATTTTCAATTCCCTAAAGTTTGACTTTTGCTCCAAACTAAACATTTTTACTGAGAAAAAAATGTTTTTTTATCTTTCAATTTAAAACCCACTACCAAATAATTGACGATTTGGTTCGATTTGATCTCGATCAATGGCCTTGCCCTATTTTCTATAGTCTAGTCCAGTCTTAGTAGTTAATTACTATTACCATACCAGAGGTGTGGACTTGCAAGTCATGACTTGGAATTGAGTCAGACTTGAGTAACTGTTGTGATGACTTGAGACTAGCAGCAAGTTCAGAGAGAAAGTTTTTAAAAGTGCTTATTTTTTCTGCAAAGAATAAGATAAACTATATAATCCACAAAAAGCACATAAACATTAAACTACTGTATGTCAGTTGTCTTTTTTGCAGTGAAGGTTTGTACAAACACGTGGTAAGTCTGACACAATAATAGTCCCATTTACTCTAAGTTTAGCATCAGTTTGCAGTAAACGCTCCTGAGGAAGAAGCCCATTATCTCATTATGAACATTTACAGAGTTTATTTAGGAAGTTTAGGTTTATAAGTCGTCATTACTCAGACAGCAGGAGTCTGCAGACTGACAAAACCAGATGCAGCTGGACACACATGTGGTAAATGTTTGTTTATACAAGACAGTTTACTATTATTATTGAAATACAGATGCTAACTGTAACTTGTTACAATATGGATACAATCTATGTTTTGATTGTTAACCCCAAAACACATAAGGACGCCCAGCTTCTGCTCTTTTAGTCCCAAACAAACACTTAGCACAAAACATATTACCGTAAACAGTCACAGTTGGTTAAAGCTGCAGCAATTAATAGAGGCTAAACGATGGCAATGTTACAGTTGCTGTTCCAGTTTTTATTTAAAGTGTTAGATTAATACCTGTTGTAAATATAAGTGTTCAGTACATGAACCAATAACAAGTTTGTGAAGAAAAGTTTGGATATGTTGAAAATAAGAGCAGAGTTCTAAAACTAATCGCACGGGAGAACGAGGATTTTTTTTTTTTTTCTCAAGAGAAACACATTTTTATCATCCTGTAGACATACATTTAACAAACTAAGTGTCATCATTTATGAGCAAGAAGTATATATATTTTTAATTTGTATAATGTTTAGCACTCAGTAGTCATAAGCACTTTAAATCAAAAATTGGGTCTGTGCCGATTCAAATACCGCTTAAGAACCGGTAGGTCAATGGAATCTAATCAGTAGACCTGTCGCCATCCCACTGACGATCTCATTTTTGGGTAAAATAGTCATATTGTTAGTAGAGCTGGGAGATATATTGAATTTTAGATATTATCGTGAATGTTGTTCTAAAGATATGCAAAAATTTAATAGAGAGGAAATCGTTAATAGCAAAAAAATAATAATAAAATGCTTCAAAATACAAATTAAAATATACTGGTGAGCTTTCAAATAACTACAGAAAGGAGATTTTGTCTTCAATCATTTAGTCCATCTGTTCTGGGAAGTAACATGTAACCAACTCGTGGCCCCACAGCAAAACAAAATACATTTATGTAATAATTTCAAGTTGGAAAACCATTAAAAATTGTTTTTATTTTTGTTTTGTAGTTTATTGCTTTATCTGACCAAAATTCAGCCAAACATGTAAAAAAAAAGCAAAAAACAAAGCTTGATAAATACCTAGTAATAATGACTATCTATCTATATACCAAGGCTGTGTCCCACCAACGTGGGGTAGCCGGGTGACTGGAGCCTATCCCAGTGACTTTGGGCCTTAGGCGGGAAACACCCTGGACAGTGGCCAACTCGTCGCAGAGATAGACAGACAACCATTCACTCTCTCATTCATTCACTAAGGGAAATTTACAGTGATGCCCAATTAACCTAAACATGCATGTTTTTGGTGACACGGGGAGAACATGCAAACTCCACCCAGAGAGATTGCGTGATGTTGATATGGTCTGACCCGGGAGTCGAACCCACGACCTCCTTATTGGGAAGCCAGAGCACTTAACTACTTGGCTACCATGCACCCCGTAATAATGACATCTAACTCTAACCCACAAAGGGTCCCGACTCCCACTCCGAAAACCACTCAATTAATACCTCTGAGGTTTCTAAGTCAACAAAAAAATGAAATGTATTGCTGGGATAAGAGGGATTAGGAACTTTTTTAACATCAGAAAATCTTTTTTTTGTCTGAATTTCCTGTTGGACTGACATTATATTGTCTGAATATCGTAATTGAGATATCTCAAGGCTTTGAGTGAGTGACTAATCAGGTAACAGTGAATTTTCAGAAGAAGGCGATTATTTTATTTAGTCAAAAGCATAGAAAAGTACAAATTTTACAGGCACCTAACACCAGAATATCCTCTATCTTTCTGTGTCAATATTTCAACCTTTATTTAGTTACAATTGCATTTTAAAAGTTGTTTTGACAGACCTGCTGTTTGTCAAAAAGCCCAGTCCACGGATAAACAAATGAAGTGATGTTTTAATGAGCTAATCCGGTAATGGGGCTGGTCTTTATAGTGCGAGTGAAAGTGAAAGACGACGTCATGCCGCTGCTATGTTCAGGGACCTATGCAGCGTGGAAAATATGAGCGTTACATAAAATAATCATAAAGTGAGTCGTAAACAGCGCAGCAGGACTCCCCCAGACCTGAGTTTACGGTCGTCGTTCCAACTGCACAAACTGAAGAAAGACAGAAAGAATTAGGTCAAAAAGGAGATGAGTGAATAAAAGCTTTAAAAGTCACATATCCTGAAGTATTTGAACATTTACTGCTCATTAAGCCTTCTCTTCTTTCTTTGCTTTGGCATCTTATGTTTTGGAATTTTAAATAATGTTTGTTTTATGATGTGGCAGCATGTACTATAACTCTAATATTATTTTAAAAGGCACAAACTATGTATATTTTGAGTATTTCAATTTTAATCCTGTCCTTGCTTCCTCATCACAAACACAGCTCAAGTGGTGTCTGTGAAATTCTTTCCCCTCTGAGCCTCAGAAAACACCGTTCTGAATGTCCCTGATCTGTGATGTCATGGGTAGATCTCTGAGATGTTCAAGGATCTTATTTGTAAAACATGCGTCTTGTACAAAAATGTTACGTTTGCCACTTAAAAAGACAACTTGACATAGAAATTAGCAATACAACCTGAAAATTCTCAACTTTGTGCTTCTGGGGATTCAGAGATGAAGCAGAAAGAGATCTGTGCCGAGAGAAATTATCAAGATTGTAGAAGTTTGTGTATTGTTCGTACGTACACTTTCAGTAAGAATTCCATGCAAAGTTTTATAAATGAGACGGCAGCTCCGTTTTAAAGTCAATAAATCATCCAGACTCATTTGGATCATGTTTGCATCATTAGCATATCAGGCAACATCCTTTCAATAATTTCCTTTATGTAAATTTCCTCCTGGATAATGCCACCCTGGTGAAGTGTCCCACCAGGAGGAGGAGGCCCTGAAAAGACCAAGGACACACTGGAGGACACTGTCTCTCGATTGGCCTGGGATTCTCCAGAAACAGCAGGAGATGTGGTTTAGATTTGGAGAGAGACATCGGTGCGTCTTTGCTCAATCTGCAGCCTCTACATAAGGAGATCCAGACGGTTAAAAATAGCCACAGTGAGCCGAACCAATCACAGCGCAGTATTGTGGTTTGGACGTTCAAACCAAACAAAATGGCTGCACCAACTGATGTACTTCGGTCTATTTTAGCAGAAACAAGAACTACTTTTGTTTTTGAAAAATCAGAGAGAAGTGGGACACGATAGCAGAGTGGTTAGAGCTTTAACAAAGAGATCGTGGGTTCAACTCTCGGGTCGAGCCAAGTCAACATCTCACAATCTCTCTGGGTGGAGTTTGCATGTTCTTCCTGTGTCACTGTGTGTTTTTCCGGGTACTCCAGTTTCTTCCCAGTGAATGATTGTCTGTTAGATTTATGTTCTCACACACATTATTATTTTAAATGAAGTCTCTTTTATTTTGTGCACGTTATTTTGTATGACCACTGCGTTTTATTTTTACGGATACTTTTACTTTTACTTTCTGTTTTCGTGTACACTTCCGCCTACTCGCCGCTGAAGTGCGAGCCCTGCTGCCTACTTTCATTGTGTCTCGCACTTGTTAAAAGAAAGTGACACAAAAAGAAATAAAACGTGTCTTTTATAATTCAGACATGGCCGATGAACAAGAAAATGCAACAAACTCAACATTGTCCGTCTCTAAAGACCCAAAGTCAGTGGGATAGGCTCCAGTCACCAAATGGGAACAAGCAGTAGAAATAAATGAATGCACACTGAGACGTTTTGTGCAGTTTTGGAAGTAAAAGATGTGTGTGCTGGACTTAACAAAAAAAATCCAGCAGAAACAAGTATCTTAAGTTCAGAAGCTTTGACCAATCAGATTCAAATATTGCCATGACTTTCTGTTTTTTGACAGCCATTAGCCCACATTGCACGTCATTTCAGAATGATACACATTAATTTAGCTTGAGCCAGGTTAGCCTCTACGACCCGGCACCGGATAAAGCCAAAGAAAATGGATCCAAGGATGAATTGTTGAGCTCTAACTTGTGTCTTTATTATTTTGTACACTTTGAATGCATATACTGCCAAGTAAAGATTCAAGAACATGTTTTAAAGACACAACAATGGAAATACGGCCTAATAGATTTCAAATAATATGTCACAGATCTGGGGAAATATTAAATTTTGGTGATATATTGTTTAGGTTAGCAGACAATCAAATAGCAATTTTGATTCAATTGCTTTCATCTTTCAACTCTAATTACAGGCTTGTGGTTTAGTTTGATATCTTTAGTGACAAAATAAATATTAAATACACGCTGAAGTAAAAAAGACTTTCCTCCGTGTTACATAAAGATTAATAACGATTGGAAAATGTGATTCCAGGGGTCCGTGTGGTGAGGTTTTTGGGGTCTCGATGGAAAACCTGACGCAGTGTGTCTGAGGCGTGTTCTGTAGAAGTCATTATTACACTACACAGTCTGAGGAGGGACGGGGGGTATGTGGGTCGCTCTGTGGTTGTGTGGGGGGGCAATTAAATGACATCATCCGGTGAGGTCATCACGAAACGGCACATACAGGAGGTCTGCCGCGAGAGAAGATTCTGCACTGAAATGTTGTGACCACCTCGTTTCACCTGGAGAATTAAGACTGGACCAAGAACATGCACTAGAGAACGATTCAGTCAACTGATATGATATTAATACTACTAGGCAGGACTAAAATGGCCTTTTTCCACTCAAAACACAGTTAATTAGAAATGCTTATTAGTGTTATGTAACTGGAATGTGTTGTGCCAACATCAACTCAACAACTTAGTGAATAAAATTGAGTTGAGAGGGGTGTAGAATAGTGAGATATTGTCAGATGTATTATTTTGTATCTATTAAAAGGAACAAAAAAAACCTGCTTATGTTCATGCAGAACTTTTTATTTTGTTTTTGAAAAGATTTAAAATACAGTGAGGTCAACATGTATTAATCACCTTATGTGATTTTGCAAGTTGAAATTATGGAGGGTCTTTAATATCTACAGTATTGTAGATCCAGAAATCACATTTAATGATAATTTAACTATTTGTTTGTAAATTACTGTGTCAAATAAGTTTTTGATCACATTATTATCAGTCAGATTTCTTATCCCAAAAGACTTATTTTTCTTCTTTTAAATAGTCCAACAACACTCATGATTCCTATTAAGCAGCATCTGTTTGAGGTTATTAGCTTTTACAAAGAACTTGTGCAGTCACAATCAGTCTTTGTGACTGCACAAGTTTAATCATGGTTGCACTATGAGGATGTGTATTGCACTTATTTAACCCCTCCATTTTAATGTAACTTATGCTGTTTACATGTCAGCTGTGTGCATGCGTTCTGTACTGCTGCTGCAAATGAATTGTCCATCGGGGATCAAATAAAGTTCAAGTTCAAGTCCAAAGTCTTACAAACATGGGCCATTGTAGGGCCAAGCAACTTGGTGCACTTGTTGGAGGAGGCTGATGACGACTGCCAGTTCCCTCAGACTGAGGCTCCACGTAAGATCTCAGCTTGTTGACATCATCAATGATACGAAGAAAATGAGGACTCGGCCCCAAACTACACAGATAAAGCTGGTCAGTGACTTGAAAAGAGCTGGAGCCCTGTTTCTTAGATCAAGACGACACTCAACTCATGGTTTAAAATCGTGCATCACATGAAGGTCATCTGCTTAAGTCACTCATGTCCAGCCCGTCTGAAGTTTGTCAAGAGCATGTGGATGATCAGAGAAGGTCACCTGAGACCAAAATGGAACTTTTTGGTCTTAACTCCATTTGCAGAGTTTGGAGGAAGAATAAAGATGAGCATATTCATTAACACTAAACCTACAGTGAAGCGTGGGAGAAGCATCAGGCTCTGGGTGTTTTTCTGCAGGAGACAGACACTCCAGTGTATAAGAAAAAGAGGAGTGGGTTTTTGTTGTGAAACTTTGGGAGAAAACCTCCTTCTCACACACAGGGCAAAAAAAGAAAAAAAAAGAAGCTTGAACATTCTGGAGTGGCCTTGCCAGTCTCCAGATCTAAATCCTATAGAAAGTCTTTGGATGGAGTATTGCTCAGCGACAGCCCTGAAACCTGACAGATCCAGAGGAGGTCTGTGCAGAGGAGTGGGTCCAAATCTCTGCTGTAGTGTGATCCAATGATTCGAATGAGAAGTTTTGAGCTGACAGTGCTCATCAAACCTCTGCTTCCTCTGTGTAGTCTGACTCCTCCAAGCTCATCAGGGCTAAAAACCGTGTCATTACAACCCAGCAGACATAAACAAACTACTGCTGCTTTTGCATGTTCTCTCTTTGTAATTCTCCAGCAGAAGAGAGAGAGATGAAAAGTCTTTGAGAGAAGATGGAGCCCTGTCTGAGTAAAGAGGAAGCAGAGATTTGTAAAAGCGGAGAAGAGGAACTTATGAAACATTAGTCTAGCGTTTGCTGCAAGAACGATGGAGGCAACACTGGTTTTGACATGTTTTGGCTGTTAAAAAAAGCTCTTATCGCCTTTAGTTCTATTATTATTCAGTAAAACACAGTTAACGTTATTATATTTAAGACCCTTTTGCTTGTTTTCACCCACTTTGGTGTTCTGTTAAGGTTTATAATTGTCTTTTGTTCAGTAAATTTGACAAACACTATGTAGAGGTAATTCTACAACTGTTACCTGGCAACCACATTAAAAGTCTGGACCAAAATCCACATAAATGACACAGACATATGATTTGACAAATGATAATGTCTTGAAACACTTTAGTTGTGTTAAATGATGATGATGATGTTTTGTGTAAATTGTCTTTGCATTTTGGTGTGAAGGAATTCTGTGAACTCAAATTACTTCTGGTTATTTTCAACTTTCATTTGTCATTTCTTCATTTTCACAGTTTTATTAAGAATGATTCCTGCATGTTAAGTATTGTCCTGCAGCTCAGAAAAGCCCTGTTCTCACCTACCACCTATCCCCGCCCACTTGTCTGTGTTTAATTGTGATTATTCAAAACATTCAGATTCATAGTAAACCATGTGTGGTTCAAAATTGAATAGAAAATAATGTCTTTAATGTCATTGTACAACCTGCACAACAAAATGTAAAAGCCCGTCCACAGTAGAGATAAATTAACTTCATAAAATACAATAAATCAAAAGAAACATTAAGAAAACCTGCCTGCTACTCTACAGTACATCTCACTCGCTGTATTGCACTACCAGCTCCTCTATGACACATTTCTCTAGTCCATTTAACTATTGCAAAACCTCTAGACCAGTGGTTCTCAAAGTGGGGTCTGGGAACCCCCGGGTGTCCCTGGGCCATATGTTGGGGGGCCCCAAAAATCTCTGTCATTGTCATGTCATTGAATTCTACATTTTAGATAGATAACTAAAATTATTTGATAGAAAGGTTTCCAATAAATAAAGGAATTAGGAGAAATCAATTAACCCTATCAATTTTATTTACAGTTTGATAAAAAGCATGGTTTTAACTTTACTTTTACTATATGTTACTGTGTCGTACAATAGTCGGTCCTTGAAATATTTTCATACCAATAAGGGGTCCCTGGCCTCAAAAAGTTTGAGAACCCCTGCCCTAGACCCTGTCACATAGTCACTTTACAACAATAAAAATTAAAATTTTTTGCTTGTTACAGTAAAGAGGCTGAGAGACGTAGTAAATTAATTTTATATTTCTAAGCTGTTTTACATAAATTTTGTGTTTTACAAAATGTAAATTACTAATCAAATACATTAGTTTATTATTAAATACATAGAAAAAAACGCAACAGATTCCCTTTAAAAGAGACATTGGTCTTAAATACTACGCTAGCCTTTAAATCCAAGTTTGTGGTCTAAATTTTAGGAGTAGGGTACTCACGACCCTGCTTATCACAAGTTAATGTTATAAATGTTATAAAATATTATTGAATCCTTTAACTTTAACTTCTACTAGGCCATAAAAGTGACTAAATACTAGCAATAATTATAAATCTGCAATATAGGTCTTTCTATTTGTACAATAGATCAAACGCAACACAAGCCCTGCTAAACCAGTAAATACAACACACTCATCATCAAAACATCTTTAGTCCCGACGACCATCAGACTCTAAAACTTGTCCTATAACCTCCACCAGTGACTGTCTATCTCTTTCTCTCCTCCTCCTCTCTCCTCTCTCCTCCTCTCTCTAATGATCTACTCTAGACAGAAAGACTGAAAACAACTGAATCAGGCGACAATCTTCCTTCACATCAAACTTGACTAATGCTGAGACTAAACTAAAACCACGACTACATCAAACTGAGAAGCTGCAGCCATTGTCCGGGAAAAGTAGTTTGAGAAACGCCACAACCTCTGATTTCTGTAAAAGCTTACAAAAACACACTTCACCTCCATCATGTGACGCAGACTTTCATCTCGCTCCAGCTCAGACCTGAGAAAACCCAAAATGACAGTCGCTGTGACACCAGGACTACACCAGGACTAAACCCAAAGTACAGACCGGCGTTGGGTTCAAAGCGAGTCTGGTCTGGTCCAGCTCCAGGTCAGCTTCTCTCACAACAGTTTGGCTGAAGTTAAGAGGCACGATTTTCAGTTTTTGAGACATAAAAATCTATAAATCAAATGTGAAAACTGTGTAAACCATTTCTTCAACATATTTGAGATCAAGATCGCAGCAGCAGGCAAAACTTATGAGGCATTAACAGTGAGAACAAGGATACTTTGACTAAGTAGGCTATAAGCTCTGCTTTCTACTCTTTTGAGCTTTTACTATGTAACAACGTGTATGTATACTCTGTGAGTGCTCAATAACGATAAAATGAAATGAAAATGAAATGACTTAAAGTTGGGTAACTAGCTTTTTAGTTGTGAACTTTGTGTTTATGAAGTCTATGATAAATGCAGCACTTTGTGAAAAAATTAGACCACTGAGTAGCTCTGTCTAAAATGAATAATAAAGGATTTTGGTTCTAATTAGGAGCTAAATGCAGCTCTCTGATTGGCTGTGCTTGGGATGGTCCTCTCCAGTTTTACATTAGCCATGTTTCCATTAGCCTGGGTCCCTCAGACCGGTTCACTAATGTTAATGATGGTGAGTGTTTCAACTGCAGGTCCAGACTCCGAGGGTCTGCTTTGTGAGCAGCTGTCAATCACACATAACACGTGCTTTCTTCAATAAATAAAAAAGAAAATGTCCTGAATTATACTTTTTCTTCCTGGAGTCAATCTGAGCGATTCACAAAAAGACAGTTATTCTTTTAACTTATTAGGGCCAAGATTGTGAACTATTCACGTTTTTTTTAAAAAACATTTTGCTGATTTAATTAAGTCTGGGTGCTTTATCTGCAGTTTATCGTCATTTTAAAAAATGTTTTAACTTTTTTTTCAAAGCTAGCTCTGAGCTGCTGTTAAACTCGTTTTATTCAAGGCTTTGAAGTTGAATTATGTTTATTTGTTTTTTTTGGAGGACATGCATTAATGACATCAGTACATAAATACATGTGTAAATGTGCGAAGTTAGCGAACAGCTAATTTACATTGTATTTTGTTGGACATTACGCAAAATTTTTAAGCGTTTTGCCTCACAAACAGGAAACAGATGATGCTAATGCGCTAGCTTTGCTTTGTTAAATCTATCGGAGCAACAAATAAAGTTTTCATCAGTGAAAATGCGGCGGTTTGACAAAGGATCAAGTCGGCGTTTGGTGGGGAACATTATTTCATGTTTTATCTGCTCTTTTCCGTCTGGTTTTCACCTGAGCTTGTGTTTTCTCTTGTCCAATCATCGAGCCTAAAGGATGGGGGGGGGGGCTTGGACCCAGCAAACGGGACGGACTCACTTTGCGCAGTGGAAACAGCATAGGACCATACCGTACCGCCCTACCTGAGTCTATAGAAACAGGGCTAAGTTAATATAAGCTGTGTTTGCAACCAGAAATGAATACATGGCAATATTAACCATGTGTCAAAGGATTTAAGAAGTTGTCAGATTTAAAATATTAATGCCGGCTGCACACTATTGGAATTTAAGATCTTTGACGCACAACATAAAATCTCTACCTGTTCTATTCGTCTCAGTTTAGGGTGAGAAAAGACACTTGTTTTGGACTGGCAAGAACTGACTAAGGAGGAGGCAAGACAAGACACCAAGGCTTTGAGAAACAGCCCATGTTGTAATTCAGAACTTTCAAGTTGTTTGTCCAGTTCTTAGCAGTTGTGTTGGTGTTTCTGGTTCTGGGCAGAGTTTTGGGGAAGTCCCTCAGATGTCCACAGACTGGTCAGTGTCACAGATTTAAACACAAAGAGGATGTTTGTGACTGTGGTGAGTGACTCTGGACTGTGGTTTAACAGCAGACGACACAGAGACACCTACGACTCCTTCAAGTCGCCGGCATGGGAGGGTTTAAACTGCAGTGATGGGAAGAACATTATAATGCTGTAGTAATGTTTCTGGAGATCTTTGTCGTGTGTGCAACATGACTTATTGTAGGACTAGACAAAATAATGTAATAAGTAGATAGCAACAGGATTACCAAACGAAAGATGAACAACTCGAATGCCTAAAATGACCTTGACAATGACTGTGGAGGCTCTGCAGAGGCCAGAAACCTTAATAATGTTGAATGTATGAATATGTTAGATGCCACAGTTGAAGCTGGGGTAACTAACGTCTGCAGCTAAAGTTTTTTTGTTCTCATCAAAAGCCAAAACTCTGATTGTCATTGCTGGGATGGTCCACTCCAATTTCTCTTTGTTTCCAAAAAGTTTTAATTATGAGACAATATATGGATTTTGGAATTATTCAAAGCCTGATCACCTCTGATCTCAGTTAGGGCCTGGTTAGTGCTTGGATGGGAGACCGCTGGAACACCAGGTTCCCAATGGGACGACAAGAGTAGTTGTCGTTGTGTCCTTGGGCAAGACACTTAACCCACATTGCCTCAATGTCTGTTACACTGGGTGAGTGGATCCTAGATTGTAAAGCGCTTTGAGAGCCTGGAAAGGTAGAAAAGCACTATATAAATAGATCATTTAAATGATCCAAAAGCAGTGTTTATTTTAAAGGTGCACTACGTAAGTTAAAAACATGCATGTTTAGGTTAATTGAGCATCACTGTAAATTTCCCTTAGTGAGTGAATGAGAGAGTGAATGGTTGTCTGTCTAACCCTGCGACGAGTTGGCCGCCGTCCAGGGTGTTCTCCCGCCTAAGGCCTAAAGTCACTGGGATTGGCTCCAGTCACCCGGCTACCCCAGTTGGTGGGACATAGCCTGGTATATAGATAGATAGACGTAGGTTAAAGTTGCAATATATCAAAATACTGTCCATTTTCACTTTGCCTGGATGTGGCCGTGATGTTTTGTAAATTCTCAGAGGTTGCTTTTTTAAGCGCAGGCAGCCTGTTGTATGGGAGTGGCTCGGACCGAATTCTCAACGGAAGTAAGAAAAAAAAGCTAAAATTAATACCAAGTAAAGACTGCCACACATAGAGGAAGGGTCATAACAGAACAAGTGCTGCAACAAGAGCAAAGGAGGAATCTCTGATCAGAAGAACGGCCCTCTGCAGATTCACAGATTATTTTCCTGGAATCTTGACTGATTTCTTTTGATTTGCCATGATGTTTCACAAAGAAGCATTGTGTTTCAAATGTAAGATACTAAAATACATCAGCAGGTGTGTTTCCAACAAACTCAAATGCATTTGTTTAAAGGCAGACTGATCTTATCTATGACTTTGACAAAAGTGATAGAAAAATCAACTGGCATTTAGCATAATGTAGTTAAATCTTATTGAGCTAAACAGGAAAAGTTTATTTTAAGTCAGACAGTGAGAAACTTTGGTTTCAGTGTTTGTGTGTAATATGTGACCTTTAAAAATGTGTCCACTCCATCAACAGATTACTCAACTAAGCATTTAAGCAAGTACTGCAACCCTAAAAGTAATACTGCAGGGTTTGTACAAAGGACAAAGTCTTTTCCATGACTTTCTAAGAGCCATTCCCAACTTTTCCATGACTGTGATTGTTTATCTATTGAAGGAATCCAATAATTTTACAAATGTAGTTTTGGTTTATTCCATATTAGTTTTAGTTTTCCGTTCCTGCTGCAAACAAAGACCTAAAGATTATGGTCAGCTACAAATTAAAAAATAGTGCCTTCAACTTCATTTAACCATAAAAAGACATGGAAAAAGTATCTATAATTCTGAGTTTGCTTAGAATTTTGTGGTCTTAAAGCTGAAGTAGCTGATAACATCTATTCATTGTTGGTTGCAATTATGGTTTAGTTAGATTAGAAGAACATAAGACTGCAATATGGTCTACTTTATATCTTAAATGGGTTCAGTTTGTTGCAGAAAATTATCCAAAGTTATTTTACCCCAAATATTTTCACATTTTCCAAAACATTTCCAAACCCAGTAAAATTCCCAAACTTCACCAAGGCCTGGAGCTTTGAATTTAGTCCTCCCTGACTTTTCCAGGTTTCCCACATGACTGTATGAACCCTACCCTGTCCTACATTTCACCGACACATTTTTAATTTCGTGTTCTAACGCTGCAGAGTGCGAGGCTGCAGTTCGGTCCAGGAAAACCCCACATTCCTGCGACTCTGCTTCACACAGAGCTGCAAAGAAATACTTCACATTTTTGGATCGCCTTCACTTTTCTCTGACATACTTTCCCTCCTTCTGCAGAGCCACGCCAAAGACCTGAGCTGTGAGCGTAACCGCAGCTGCCCCGGGGCCACTGCTGCAAGTGTGGCTGCCAGAGCAACGTTTAGAGGTGAATACGTGAGGTGTGATGCTCAAGGGACATCAGCAGCCTTGTACTGATCACTAAGGACATCTGTGTGGCCTGTAAGAGTTAAACATTCAGATGATTGAATCTCAGAGAAATGTCAGTTCATCAGTGGAGCCACAGTTACATTTTAGGGATAAAGTAGCATATAATGAGTTTTAAATTGATTAGTTTCATATTATTTTTTTTAGGGTTTTTTGTGCTACATTATCAAAACCTGCTCAGATGTGAACATTAATGATGATTAGTCACATCAGGTGGAATAGTTAGGGTTATTATGATGTGTTTACCTCATAAATCAGATAATCTGCTTTATGCAGCTTTAATGACATTATTCTCACACTGTGCATGTGAACACGTCACTGAGAAGAGACCAGAAGCAGGACAAACTTTGTGTGAAAGGTGAGGCCAAAGCAAACACCTGAAGCTTCTGTTGTGTGCAGAAGGAGGTAAAATCCTGGATTTCCTAACACACTGACACATCAGAATCATGAGCCTGAGGCCTGTTCTTGTTTTTATCTCTGATCATGTTGTTGTGACGCTCAGACAAACGCAGCAGCGGCAGGAGCAGACATGACTAGACACAACAGCGGAGCCTGTCAGATGCGGGCCTGAGCATCAGCGGAGCTCTGTGGCTCTTCAGCCAGGGCAGAGCGGCCCAGAGGCGGGCTGCGGCCCCCCCCGCTGTGGCCGCTGGAGCTCGGTCAAACTGTCGTTAAACTGACGGTAAACAGACTCACCTACGTCCGCGTTGCAGAAAGCCTGTTGCGGGTGCACGGGCGCGCAGCTGCACGCCTCCACGCGCTGCTCCGCGCGCCACAGCAGAAGCGGCACGAGCGCACAGAGGATGCCGTTAACGGAAAACGGCATTTTGCTCGAAGCCCGGTTCAGACTGGTCCAGATGCTGTTGTTTTGGTGGAGCTCGCTGCAGAGTCACGTCGCTCCGTTACGTTCTCGTTACGACACAACGTCACGGTTCTGTGCGCGCGCGGCAGATGCGGTGAGTTTGTCTCGTGCGTCAGCGGCGTCGCTCCTGCGGCAGCTTCGCTCAGACTGTTTTCGTTTGGGACAAAAAGCGCCTTTTATGAGGAAATCCGGCTCCTCCCACAGATCCACGTGTCCCCGGCAGAGGACGCTGTTTGTCCACGGACACGGACACATCTGGACCCGAAGCGTCTCCACGTCACGTCACGTGAGCCTGGACCTGCTGTGGGCGCGAGGCTCAGAGGTTCACTCGGGTCCAAAATGTATTAAGTGACATGCAAACTTAAACTAAATTATTTGTGTTGTTTTTATTGAAGTAACATCTACTGTCGGTGAGCAAAAACATAGACCAATATTTTAGTGAATTAAATTTGGGTTTAATAAGTCTTGTGTTTTCTGTTGGTTTTGACGAAACAGTTATAAACTAAACTGTATTTGAGCTTAGCATTGACCATTAATGATTATTTTAAAACACACAATTTTATATTTATGTGAGTAGCCTATGTAAAAAGTAGAAAAGTCCTTTGCTGTCAGATTACAGTAAATATTGTAGTTGTTTTGAGAGTCTTTATTGTGCCGTTTACACTGTGAGGAACTCTTTGAGCTTGTCCATAACGACTGGGATCTTCTCACTCGGGACCAACATCACGGTTCTGAAAGGTTTCATGGGAACGTCGTCGAAGGACCAACGTCCGCTCAAACACGAGTCGGCCTCTTCCTCCACAGAGTAGTTAAACTTCAGGACGGCATTCTGGGAAAAACACAGAAAAGAATCTGATGAAAAGTTTAACAGTGACATTTGTACGTCACTGCAGAGCAACCAAAAACATGAACATTAGGGAAAATCCTCCAGCTATGATTGTCCTGACCAAGGATGGGTCAAATGCAGAGGACAAATAATTGACTTTTTTTTAGATCTTACTCAAGTGATCGTGAGACTGCAAAGATTTTTATATCATGGTAGTAGAGTATTCAAATGTTAACTTGGGCGTGCATTATTTTGTGTATATATGTGTTATATGTCAAAAATTGAATTATTTATTGTTTCCAGGCCTTTTTTGGACATTTTTGTGCAAACTCGCTCATTTTGCAGTTATGTGTGGAAAAACCGCGACTGTACTGCCACGATAGACAAACACTGTCAGTGCATTTTCAGTTCACGCTGATGTCACAGTGAGTTGACGCGACAGATGAGCCGCCCAGATGGTCTAACTAAACTCCTCCCTCTGACACCGCTGCTGTGGAGAGTTGGAAAGATCACCAGCTGTGTAATGACATCAGCTGTCACTTGGCTCAGCTTGATTAGCGAGGGGCGCGATGTGCCACCACTAGTTCAATGATGCGCTGGTTCGAGACTTGTGTCAGTGTTTTTCATTTTCAATTTTCATTTTTATAAAATACTCACATGATAAGCTCATGCACTTATGTAGACTAAAGCAAAGGTTTCATACATATGTTTTGCAAAGTAAATATAAAAAAAATTGACGTGCAAGTAAGCAAAGACTTGGTGCTGGTGCTGTACAGTTCCTCCGCTGCAAATCTCACCTCAGGACCCCCGGACTGCTCCAACAAAAACTTAATTACTGAATTATTATAAAACTGAATTATTCTTCTGATTTGTGAAGTCTTTAATGTGTAATTCTGTTCACTACAACTCACTGTCACTGTCTGATCTTCTGAGTATTTATCGTTTTAAGCTAGTGTAGTGAAAACCTCTTGTATGTACAGAAGTTAGCTATTTTGAACATAAACAAACCAACTGATGTTCTGTGCGCAGAGCCAGTTGAGATTAGAGAATGAATTTAACATGTATTATAAAGTTGGAAGAAAGAAGAAAGAAGAAAGGAAGGAAGAAAGAAAAAGAAAGAAAGAAAGGAAGAAAGAAAGAAAGGAAGAAAGAAGAAAGAAAGAAAGAGACACTGTTTCAAGCTTCAGATGTCCATCAGACCGGTTCAGACCTGATCCAAACAGCTGCTCTCATCCCGTTTTTGTTGTTTTAATCAAAGAAGTTTCCCCAGCCAACTAGACAGACCGTATCTTTCTGCAGGCAACATGCGCAGTAGAGCGGAAAGTAACTTCGACCGATAATTCCTCTATAAAAATTTAATACACCAAATTGTGGTGTTTTTGACTCGCTGTCGTGCATTAGATCTGTATACACCGGGCTCACACTGCCTCCAGTCCAGATCCGTATCCGTATCGTATCCGTCTGGGTCCGGTCGTCACTCACACTGCAACCAGAATATGCATGCGTATGTACGGACTCTGTGGCCTCGGAGTTCACGGGGATTCACGCTCAACTTGGAGTTTCAGGGAGTTTACGTGATCTCTGGCACATGGATATGTAAACAAAGAACACTTGCGTCGTGTTTTGGGTTTATTTCACATCACTTCATTTCTGTTGGATTTTTGACGCATACTGGGTAAGTACGGACGTTTATTTACATCCTGTGTGTTCAATCATCGTGTATATGTCGAGCATTTTGCCGTATTTGTTGTAGTAGCAGAAACGTAATGTTTTTACTTTGAAAACCACCAGATTCACTTCACCCGCGCTCGCTTGGTTTCCTGTTTGTCGTGTCTTGTCTTCACAACTTCATCAAAAAGGGCTCCGGAGCGCTCCGGCAGTCCAGAAAAATTTCAATGAAACGGAACTATCAGGACGTACGGAGAAGAGCCGCGCGGCTGGCAGGACCGGACGGATCGCAGTGTGAAAGCCTCTCATTACTTTTCAAGAAACGGAAAGCCTCCGTACGCCGGACCGGAGTACGGACCGGATCCAGTGTGAGACCGGGGTAATGGTTCTCGTTGTTTAATCCTTTCGCACCAAATTAAGTCACACATACCACTAGATTTGAGTTACAAAGTGCACATGAGACTTCAGAGAGAATAACAGATATGTGTAGATCACTGACCTCGTAGAAGAACTCCTCCTCTGCGTTCACAAACAGAAGCTCGTCTTTAGGAGCCGCCCGGGGCCCAGATCTGGAGATGTTTTTGGACACTTCTTTGCAGGTTTTACTGATCATGAGACAGTAGTGACAGCGCCCACTGGGTTTGTTCGTCCGCTGGGCCTCGGCGATCTCCTCTCTGAAAGAAAACCACGCTTTAGTCTTTCACACCAGAGCGGTGGAGCTGGTGGGTTCACAGAGGTTTGACTCACTGCAGCTGTTTGTGCAGAGGCAGCGCGATCTGAGGCGGCACGTTTATGAACCTCTCGCTCAGCAGAAGCCCCACAGATTTACTGGAGTCAGACAGAATCTTCTCCAGCCTCTCGTAGTCGGCCTCAGAGCTGCTCTTCTGACACTGCTCCAGCACCAGCTCCTTCAGCTCCTCCACACACTGCACGCCCTGAAACACAAGAATACAGTATACACATGAAAACAGCACTTGGCCTATCTTGACAACAATAATAAGTTAATCCAATATAAATGTATCAGAACTTTTCTTTAGACCAGGGGTGCCCAAGCTTTTTTCTCAGCGGCCAAAATTAATATTATTTTTCCTCCAAGGCCAATATCAATAATTTTGCAGCATGTCGAGGGCCAAACCTAATTGTATATTGCATCTAAAAAGTTAATTTGTCTTTTATTGACATTGCAGAATTAAACTGATTGGGTGTAGTTTGCTAATATTTTCATCGTAAATATAGTCAGACAGACATTCTTAATGAATCTCAGCACTTCTTTGCGGCAATTTAACCCCTTGAAGGGTCGAGTTTGATCCCCAGGTCCCACTTTAGGCACCACTACTTTAGACGTTCTATTTGATAATTATCTGCCGAGAAAACATATTAAATGTACTGCAGTAGAGGAAAACATGCACAGTGAAAAAATATTAATTTTGACCTACTGAGGTAAAACGTTTGAGCAGACATAATTTACACAATGTGACTGATGATTTTACAGTCTATAACTGTAAATAATAAGGGATTTTTTATGTATCAACACGGGCGATGCGCGCGCACCCGTCCTGCAGAAAGAAATGTCGCTCATAGACACAAACAGTGGAAACAAATCGAAAAAGCACCGCTGTCAGCTAACTACAAGAGTTTATCACTGTGAGAAACAAATGTTCTGCTGCTAAATCAATATCTGTGAATGAAATTCGACCCTACGACTCTTAAAAGTTACATTCAGGTGAAAAAACGATTCAGATCTGATCCAAACAGCTGCTCTCGTCCTGATTCGTTGTTCTATTCAAGGAAGTTTCCTAGCTAAGCAGATGGAGAGCGGTTCTTTCTGCTTAAAGCCTGCGCAGTAGAGCGGAAAGTGACGTCGACCGACAATCTCTCTATAGTAAAAGTGTAATTATTTTCTTAGAATAATCTTTAAAACAAACCAATTTCTTGTGTTTCTATTCTTCTGTAATATATTCTAATATATTATATTCATTTATTATATTATTATCAAACGTGACAAATCACCTTTCTCTCAGTGAGGTTGATCATGGAGATGAAGCCAAACACTTCGTCTGGATCGTCGTCGTCACTGTCCTCTGGTACTTCAGCTGCTACAAAAAGACACACACATAATGTTTCAGATGTGTACATTAGAAATCTAATTTTAACACTATATAATTTGCATTTTACAGTAATTTTTAAGCTTATTTCTATTCTACAAGCAATACTGAGACCATGTAATTTTTTATGGACAAAAACTAATTCATTCTAATTAACCAAACAAATGCAAAAAAGTTTTATTGCATGACTTACCCTGACGACACTTCCGATGTGGTTCTGTTGAATGATGATGTCTGTCATTTCTGATGTGTTTACGTGAGCTTTTAAAAATAGCTTTGAAACACAAGAGGCAAACACAAAATTAACAAAACTAAACTGTAGAAAAAGTAAGTGTCAATAAAATAGTAATATGTTGTATTAAACCTGCTGTAAGAGCTTCTTGATTCCATTGAAGTCATTGTGTGTGATGCTGTGAGCTTCGAAGTCCACCATGACTTCCTGAAAAACAAAATATACATTTCTAACAAGCATTTGACGAAAAACACTACTAACTTGAATTTGTTGATTATAAACTAACAAAGTCAATATAACTTTAATGATAACGCACATTTGAAAAGGCAAAATTCAATATGCTGCAATATTTAAATTATTCCAATATTAGCATAAACTTAACCATGATTAAACATAAAATTTAAAATTTTGAGTCATATTCCGTATTTTATACATGGCGATTAAAACAGACAATTACCTATACAGAACATATCCCAATTGTATTTTAAATGCTCAATACTATTTTTAAAGGACAAACAATGCCAAAGAATGAATTTAGAGTAAAATACATCTCTCAAAGAAATAAAATGTAATATTTCAAACTACTAAGGTTAAATTCAATGTTATCATGCTTTATGCAATACCTAAACCTTTAATAAAGACTTTCAGAAAGTTATGTACGCTAATAGTGTGATAAAAGTAGTAGTACATGTGTTGTTATTAGCTGACAGCTGATTTAGCCGAAGCTAGTTTAGCATTAGCCGCATTAGCTCGTTTACCTCGTTGATCTCCTCTTCTGACTCCCCGCTATCCTCTTCTCCGGACTCCCCGTCATCCTCGGACTCTTCTTCCGAACTGTGGTCCCTTTCCTCGGGGTTTTCACCCAGACCCACCGCTCTCCGTTTGGCAGAAGAAGCCATGCTGTCCGCTCCGAGCTCCAAACACGCGTGGACCCGGGAGTGGGCGGAGAAAAGACGTTGTGTTCAGCGAATGAGGAAACTGCGCTGCTTTGGTCGCCATTTTGGATCTTTCGAACGAATAGAGCGGTTCACAAGACAGCGTCAGAGCCACAATGTCGGCTAGTAGCAGTTAGCAAACTAGACCGTACCATTCGTCAAAATAGGGGTAAACGTTAGTTCTAGACATGAAAAGTTTAAGTTTTAGATATTTGTTGATATTTTGTTACTGTTTACTTGCTATAATAACACTAAAAAACTTATATATTAGTTTATTGTTGTTTTATGTCATATATACTTGCATTTGTTATTTTAGCATTTGTTTCTCCCCTTTTCGTTTCAGTTAGCTAAACCCAGTCGTAAAGTCAGCTGTGAAATGCATTTGAGGTACTTCTAACTTGGCTTTTTCTTATATTTTCTGATTATATTTTACACTTTATATTTATAGCTTTTGATAAATAACATGTTTTTTCTAGCCAACTTAATTTCACATGCACTTTTATGACGTGATTCGTGCAGCAAACTAAGCTAACTTCTCTTTTTGAATGGCTAGCCAATGTCAACAAAACACCAGTCTTGTGAAATATCAGCTTTTGCACCATTTGTACGAGTTATTTAATGACTAGTTAAAGTGTATGTTCTTTAGGACAGTGACACGACGGCTTTGTTATCAGCACGTAACATGTGATCGTGCAGAAGGGTGTAGTTTTGCAAAAAAAATCACACCCATTACCAAATTCAGCTCACATTTTTTGGTTGACAGCTGTTATTTTCTTGTTAATTTGTTTGTCTAAAGGTAGTAAAAAGAAGCTTGGCGAAGATGAATGTTCTGCTTCTCAAAGAGCCAAGAGATGGAGAGTCTGCACCAGATCCCTACATAAAGGTAATTTTATAGGCTAATTTGGACTCTTAGGTTTATGTTTATGTCTTTCTTTTGGCTTCCAGACATTTAGTTTGGAGGAATGTATAACTATTTTATGCCACGTTTTTAATAGGTGGGATAGAAAATATAATACTATTTCATGGCTTTATGGCTTTATTGGCTTTTAAGTTTGTAATAGAGCGTTTATAAATGCAGTTGTTTAAAATGACTGGATATTTTTAACTATTTGGTGAATAACGAGCAGAGAACTAGTCCAGCTATTATTTATTTTGTGCACTGAGACTTTTGTGTTACATTGCAATAAAATAAAAGGTTACAATATGATTGGGCTGCAACATTAATATAACATAAATTAGTAAGTTTTAGTTGTAATAAGTATGTTACGAGTAGCTTAATACATTATACAGTCTCAAAACATACAAAAAACACCAGCATTTGTAAATCAAAATGTCAAAATAGAATACAGTTTTTAAGTTCCATCATTTATTCTTCAGTCTTCAGTCGCCATATTTCAGGTTTCTTTTTGGGTAAAAAATGCATTCAAATAGTCTTGAGAAACTAAAGAAATTATCGTTTTCTGCGCTAACTTTTTGTGAGAGTTTTTCCAGAGTTTGTATAGCCCAGAGAATGATTAAAGTGATTATAACAAACTAGGGCTTGCCGGGCATTTTTTTTCCAGCTTATTACTCTTAGTCTCAGAGTTGCCAAATCCAAGTCTTTATAGCAACTTTGAGCTTTTTTTTTTTTTTTTTTTTAAATCTCTTTTAGACTGCGCTTTTCAGTCATAAAAAGAATGAAGCTTAGGCAATTTTATCAATTTATAAAACGGATTTTTAGCATGTTTTCACGTCTAAAAGTCACTATTACTGTAAGAAAAACACATACAATAGTTTTGCAGCTGCAACACATGATGTTCTAACTATGTAAACTTGTATTAACTTTTTATTGAAGGGCTGAGTTTGCTTGTTTCTCTCTGAAAATCTGGCAACACTGGACAGATTTTGAAAGCTGGATTTTGCTGTTGATAGTGAATTATGTTTACCTCTAAATCGTGATAAATCGAAATTGTGATCTGGCTCCAAAAACATCGTGATATAATTTTTTTGCCATATCGCCCAGCTCTATAACAGACTACTATAATTTTAACAACTTTGTTTGATTAGTTGATGCAGCCTTTTATGTAATGCATTTGTAGATAATCAAGTTTAGGTCTAGCTAGAAGAAAAATGTGACATAATCTTCATGCATTTAAGCCTGTAACATATCCTTTTGTCTTCACAGGAGCTGGCTGAACGTGGACACAAAGCCACTCTCATTCCAGTGCTGTCTTTTAAATTTGTCTCGCTAAACACACTTTCGGACAAGGTGAGATTCTGACTTTGAGCACACAGAGTATAATATTAAACTGTCGGATGTTTTAAACGTTGTTGAATTTCGCCGCAGATTTTCCAGCCCGAGAAACACGGCGGTTTGATCTTCACCAGCCCCAGAGCCGTGGAGGCCGTGAGGAAGTGTGTGGAGGAGAGGAGACAAGGTGAATGCTTTACTTATTCACTCACAAACATAACATCTCTGCCAGCCATTAGCATAAAGTTTCACAAACATTTCTTACATCATAAAAGACACATTCAGCTGCTTTTCCGTATTACATTACATCAATAGAGGTAGTAGTGACAGTAGAGGCTGTGTGCAGTCTGTTTATGTCTGTAAGTGCGCCACCTGCTGCTGTAAAGAGGTTATGCAGGAGATTTCACAACATTTTAACTCTTTCAGTGCCAGTCTTGTTCTCACTTTGACCCTCCTTCTCTGCCAGGCCTTTTTGTTATTTTTAAACAATATTCACAGCTCCACAAAAAAAACTTTGTGCAACTAAAAGCATGACATGTTGTACATCTTTCTGTCTCTTTCTTCTCTTCTCTCTTTCTTCTCTCCTCTCTTTCTTCTCTTCTCTCTCTCTTTCGCTCTTAACTTTTCTCTCTCTTCTCTTTTCATTCTCTTTCTTCTCTTCTCTCTCTCCTCACGCTCTCTCTCTTTCTTCTCTTCTCTTCTCTCTCTTCTCTTCTCTTCTCTTCTCTTCTCTCTCTTCTTCTTAAGTTGTTCAGTTTTGTCTTGCAGTATAAATAACACTATATGATCAAAAGTCTTATGTTTTGAAAAAGAAAAAAGAGCTATTTCAGTTCTTACACAAGTATCGGTCGATATCGGGTATCGGCAGATGCTTAATTCTAAAGTATCGGGATCGGTATCGGAACTGAAAAAGCTGGATCGGTGCATCCCTAGTTGTTGTTTCACTTTTATAACCACACACACATGAAAGAAAACTTTGAGCTTGATCACGTGATGCACACCCCTCCGTGAAACGCACATCTACAAAAAAACTATGTCCATCGTTTGTGCTGTTTTGTGCTGCAAAAAATGTTGTTTGTGCTGCTCTAGTTTTTAAGTTAACAATTGTTTTATAGGTCAAATTAGTGCTCAAGAGCAGCGGTTACGCAATAATCATGATCACACACACTGAGTACCCCCTATGTTTTAGGTCTATTTTATTTTACTCCTATATTTTCCTTAATAACCATAGTATTTTATTGTTTTAATGTATTTCATGTCAAACAATTGCCTTTTAACAGGTAAAATGTGCTGCAAATAACATTTTGTATTCGATTTTTGATTTTGATTTGAAAAGTTTATTTCTAACACAGTAAAATAAAACAAAAATACACACACACATATATATACACACACACATATATATATATATGTATATATGTATATGTGTGTACACGTTAGTACATTTATACATTCAAAAGTTCGAAAAGGAGTGGGTAGAAGTGCAAACTTATTTACACCCACCCCGTTTAAGTTCTCAGTTTACATGTACCAGACACAATTACAAGTCTTTACACTTCATAATCAACATTTTAGAATATCAGAATCTCATGACATCGCTAATACATAGAACATGACCTATTCCAGCGAAATAATACCCATACATCCTATAGTTTTAAATACCCTCCTCAGCCTCATACGCTGCAATTACAATTTTTTATTATAAGATGATTTAAATTTAAAGACTGTGTTACATCGTTTAAGTTCATCCTTCATTTTCACAATAGAATACTTGCAATTCTACCTTTCTTTTAAATCTGCAATCATCCCAAGTACCCCCTGGCAAATGATCGCATACTCACTGAAGGTCCAAGTACCCCTGGTTGGGAAACACTACTATACAACCTCTAAGGAAGCTTTAAAAAGCTCCAAAACAGCCCAAATGGTGTCAATCAATTATGCTTTGTTTGTTTGTTTACACTGTTCTCTGCTCGCTGCTGCGCTCCACAAGTCTGTGTCACCTTTGTTATTCTGACACATGATGCCACTGTCAGACTAATAATTTTTGGAAATATCTTTATGTCTGTGGCTTGCTCTGGTTTTAAATAAAGTCTAAAAATTGCAAAAGATCTTAAACTTCTCTAGTGTGCAGCTGATTTAAATGTAAACTTTAATCTGATTTCAGAATGGTAACTGGTCTCTATTTACATTGCGAGTTTCCATTTTTCAAAACACTTTATATCAATTAACAGTGAGTGCTTTGATGGTTTTGTTTTTCAGAATGGGAGAGTTCTGTGAGGGACAAGTGGAACTCCAAGTCTGTTTATGTTGTGGGAAAAGCCACGGCAGCTTTAGGTAAGAAAAGACTGAACACAGACTTAAACTAAACCAGGACAATAACAGCAACACTAAACTAATCAAAACACAGATACAAAACAATACTTTACCAGTGTGTTTTATTGTTTTATTGACCAAAGTGTGTCGACAGCAGCTGCAGCAGATCACAGCGACGCGTCAAAACTTTTCCTCTGTTTCTGATTCTTTAGTTTTTCAGGAAATGAGCCCAACACAAGTCACAGTTTGGTGTTGATTATAAAGTACGTGTGTCGCCGTTGTAAAAGAGAAAAGAGCAACAAGATTTTAAGCATTAAAACAAAAAAAATTCACTTAGAAGATGAAGTTTTTGTTTTGTATTAACCAGAAGACAATGGTGGCCTTGCAAAGTCAAATTTTTGCTCCCATTGTCAAACAAAAAGCGGAACAGTAATTTGGTGGTGACATAGCGATGCTTTAGCTTGTAGCATTGTAATAAACATTTGTAAGCAAGTGTGTCAAGTGTTGAATAAGTGTTTGTGTGACTTTTTGAATAAATACAGTGCATCCGGAAAGTATTCACAGCACTTCACGTTTTCCATATTTGTCATGTTACTGCCCCATTCCACACCGTATTAGGTGAATCTTACCTCACAATTTTACACACAATACCCCATCATGACAATGTGACAAAACATTCAAAAAACATTACATTTACATAAGTATTCACAGCATTTGCCAGAAAGTTCAAGATTGAGCTCAGGAGCCTCCTTTTCCACTGATCGTCCTTCAGATGTTTCTACAGCTTAATGGAGTCCACCTGCAGTAAATTCAGTTGACTGGACATGATTTGAAAAGACACACACCTGTCTATATAAGGTCCCACAGTTGAGCTGCAGGTCCAGAACACCAAGCATGAGGTCAAAGAAACTGGGGAATCTGGGGAAGGCATTGTGGCCTCCATTATTCATAAATGAAGACGTTTGGAACCACCAGGACTCATCCTAGAGCTGGTCGTCTAAACTGAGCGATTAAGGGAGAAGGGCCTGAGTCAGTGACCACAAACCTGATGGTCACTCAGTCAGAGCTCCAGTGTTCCTCTGTGGAGAGAGGAGAACCTTCCAGAAGGACAACTATAGACGCTTTCCCACATGAAAGTACCAAGAACTAGCCCAACCTTCCCTCAGCCCTGTTTAGCCAGAAGAACTATCCTGTCCCCATGTCTGTGTTCACACAGCAAACGTTTCTGAAAGTGGGTCTAACTGGCTTTGACATGAGCATCTGTAAAGTCTGGAACATTATAAGTATTGTGTGTTGTTAGAAAAACAAAGTTGTCTTTTTTCGATTCTACATAAAACTATGATGTACAAAAGTTAAAAACATCACTGACATTAACAATTAAACAAAATTATTAATTGAATTTCCTAATAATAGTATAGACTACAATTTACAAATTAAGTCTGAATGAAAGTACCTGCCCAAGAGCAGAAGCTAAAAAAGTCCCTATAGTGTGGTTCCAGTCCATAGTTCCTGCTCTGTGTGAACGCTCCCAAAATGAGACAGGAACTAATAAATACTAGGAACTGGAAAACGTTCCTACAGTGTGAAAAGGCCTGATCTCTGCAGCAATCCATCAATCAGGCCTGTGTGGTAGAGTGACCAGACGAAAAACCAGAGAATAGTTTTTATGGTCTAAGAGTCATTCAGGTGCAGACGGACTGATGCACTGTATATACTGATCAGGATTTTATTTCTTCCTTGGTATTATAATTCTTTCATCTCTTTCTCTTTGCAGTTCAGACTCTGGGCCTGAATCCTCTGGGAGACGACACCGGGACGGCAGACGTGCTCTCCAAACTCATCATTGAAAGTCAGATTTTTTTCATTATTTTGAATTCATCCGTAATAAAATGTTGTAACTGAAATGTGATTTAGGAGAAGACAAAAACATCCCTCCGCTGTTCTTTCCCTGCGGTTCCATCAAAAGAGAAGTTCTGCCCACGGCTTTGAAAGACAACGGCGAGTACAACTGTTTATAGTAAATAAGTAGATAAATGAAAGATGCAGAATCAAGTTTTTGTGAATAACTTCGTCGTCATGTTTTTGTCTTCAAATGGTTTTCCTGAAATTCTCTGAAGTATTGTCAAGCACAGTCAAATAAAATGCTTTTCAATGTATAATTAGTCAAAAACCAAAGCATTATTTTGACTCTAATGAGCTGATCTTTATAATAACAGATAAAACGTGACATATTTTTCGGTTTGCAGGCGTCCCTTTGGAGACTCTCACGGTTTATCAAACGGCAGAACATCCAGATCTGGAGAAAAACCTCAAGAATTACTTCAGTGAGCAGGTAAAGCATTTATTTGTGTGTTTTATTGTATAAATAAGATTGTCATTGATTAGTGGTCACTCGTTATTCAGAACAGAACAGAACGGGCTGGAAGAGAGTTGTTTACAGAACAGCTAGTGACTTTTGGGAAAAGATAAGCAGCTCCTCTACTGGCTCGTGATGGTGGGAAGTATTGACCCTTTGCACCTTCGTCACATGATCACGTGTCTGCGCATTACAGGAGAACAAAACTGACAAAAGCTCACACATTTTGCGATTTTTTTTTTTGCAAAGAAAGTAGGGATGGGACGATTCACTTAAGTCACGGTTCGATTCAGTTGTCGATTTTGTAGCCAGTAAAGTATATTTATTGTCCATATTTAGAGGTCCGTCCACCATGAGTTGTTAACGTAACATAATAAAGCACATTCAGTCAGGTCTGGCACAAGTTCACACTTTGTTTCTTCAGACATTGTGACTATTCTTGTATTATTGTGTGTATTGTACAAATACAGAGTGTGTATAAGTCAGTGGCTGCATGAGCAAAACTGATTGATTCTGGCCTTTCCATTCGATCGCTGCATAATTCGATACATTTTCGAAGTTTTCGATTGATTTTTCATCCCTAAAAGAAAGTAATTGCTACTTTTACTCCATGTTCAGTGCATTTGTCTGTGGAAGTAGGACATCATTTAGGCGGCAAAAAACAAGGTATTTGGAAAAGCTAATGAATGCAGCTGATCCAGACCCTCTTCCTCCTGCTATGTTTGTCGATTTAATAAAATTCACTCCTCATGATTTGTACCATTCTGTGGTAAACAGGGTTTTGTCTCACACTGGAGCAGATAGTAACTTAGCTGTATATATGTGAGGCTAGTGTTAGCCACACATGATGCAGGCTGTTTCAGACATTTATTGAATTTTTTTTTAAATGTCATAAAGAGTTCGCTGCAAATCCATGACAATTTAGAGTAATACTAATATTCCTTCTTTCTGTTTATTGCTGCCACACACTGGCTAAACAATGAAAAGCCACATTAGGCTTACAACTTCCTGCTTGTGAGTGCAGCGTGTCGCTCAACAAGATACAGCCATTTTACAATTGAAATCGATAAAAGTAATTTAGAAACAGGCAGGTTTTCGACAAAGTTTCTATAGGAATGTTTACCAGCCGACATGTGACGTCAAAATATGGGCGTGGCCGCTAAATGGTTGGCAGAACCACAGCTAGCTTTCATTGTTTTTCCATTGGGATCTAATCGACAAAATTAAAAGCTTTTCTTTTGGTGTAGGCTTTTTCTGAACAGCTCTGTGGATTGCTCTTATCAAACCTGTTAGCACACCGAGTCACACAACAGGAGACAAACATCGTGTTTGTTCACCTTTCGCCAATAAGTTTGAACTACTTCTGGAACCAACGCGTCACGTATACCATGTGACGACACGAAGAATCCCTATACGGTGGTTGTAATGCTCACAGACAGAGCTTTTGCCTCCGTCATGGAGAAGTGGGCGTTCCTTCGAAGAGCGTGACGACACCTGCAAAGGGTCAATGTATACATACGTCTCTTTAATATTTAAAAAGAGCCACAGTGGGGTGACTGGAGGAGAAATTGTTGTTTGCTTATTCAAGACACTTCACTCACATTATCTGTAGATCTGGTGAGAGGAGGATTATTTTTTGCTGCATAAAACATTTCCTTTAGACTTCAACAATACAATAAACTAAATTATAAATAAAAGAATATATCAGATTTATCACATATTATTATATTTATTTTGTTTTCCCAGGGCGTTCCTGCGAGTGTGGCCTTCTTCAGTCCGTCCGGAGTCAAGTTCTGTCTGGAGCTGGTGCAGAGATTATCAGGAGAACAGATCGCTCAAATTAAAGTATGATTCAATACTCACTGTTATCGGCGCTTTTTACGCTGCTGCGGCTTGGCTAGTTCCCGTGTGAATATACCAGCGGTTTGTTGTTTCTGGTCAATTCATTCCTCGGGAGGCTCGCTCAAATGCCGTAAACTAAATAAATATTTAATCGACACAAACTGGACAACAAGTTACAGCGAGTTCAGAGCTTAACGTACGATGTAAAATACTTCTCCATGTGTTTATAAAATGAGCCGTTTTGTCTCTGAAGCTAATGTTAACCTGTATTTAAAGAGAAACTAAACTCAGAATCAACTTTTTTTCACTGTCAGACTGTGTATACGGGGTCAAAATTGAATTATCTTCTGTTTCCAGGCCTTTTTTGGACATTTTTGTTAAGTGTGCAAAGTGTACTGCCACGATGGGCAAACGCATTTTCAGTTCACGCTGACGTCACAGTGAGTTGACACGACAGACGAGCCGCCCAGATGGTTTATCTAAACTCCTCCCTCTGACACCGCTGCTGTGGAGCCGGGCATCTCCCACTTTTGCGAGTCTGTTTGAGGTTCAGTTGTGGGCGGAGTTAGTCTCTGAACCGTGTTATTTAGCCTCACTTTAAATTATTTATGTTAAAAAAAACTCTACAAACTGAACTAGCTAACTAACTTTTTATACAAAAACACTCGCCTTGATGTCATGTCTTTTTATCAAATTGTCTGCTTTATATTTGCGCTAATTTATTTGTTAGCATTGCGCCAAACTTACGCACTTTTATAAACAAAAGAAAAGGGCGTACATTCGGCAAATTGCAGCAAATTCCCCATAAGGAATGAACGGGACAAGAAGGAACTATCCACAGCCGCAGCGTGAAAAGGGCTTATCAAGAGATTTACACCAAGATGGCAGGGGCAGTGAATTTTTATTGATCTGAACTGACAGAGTTTGCGTTGTGTTTCAGTTCGCGGCGATCGGTCCGACCACAGAAGAAGCGATGAGAGCGGAAGGTTGACCGTAAACGCCGTGGCTCTGAAACCGACGGCAGAACATCTGAGCTCGGCCATAAACAAGGCACTGCACGAATGATACAGCTAATACGTATCAATACTTTTATCCGCTGTTAAAACACACGTCCTGTTTACGTATGTGAAAAAGGTGTAAATGTACTTTATTTTTCTATGTGGTAAGTTATTGCTTTGAATGTGCACACGGTGTTTGCAAAGGGTAATTTAAGAGTAAGTATGTAGCAATGTATCTTATATGTTTTTTTTTTTTTTTGGCACAAATAAACAAACATTAAAACTGGAACTAAGGTTTGAGGTAATCTTTATAGGTCAGATAAAATAGAATTATGTAGGAGACTGTGAAAAATAAATAGGGAAAGTGATTAGTGCCAATGGAGAAGTTGTGCCACCCCAAAGAATTATTTTATTTTTTATATAACCTTTATTTTACCAGAAAGATAAATCTTTTTTTCGAGTGAGACCTGGCCAATAGTCACCACACACACAGTACAAATAAACATTTAAAACCGGATAAACATATTTAAAGGGGACCTATTATGTCAAATTCACTTTTCTAAGTTTTTAACCTTGTTATATGGTCTTCCTTCATCATTAGTTTGCTTAAAGTTATATTTGAATTGATTCATGCATGTTTGAGTAATCTTATATTGTTCTTCAGCTGCAGCTCAACTGCCCCTGTTCTCACCTACCACCTATCCCCTCCCCTTGTCTGTATTTACTTTTTTCAAGATTATACTCAGTGAAGCTTATATGGTTCAATTCTGTCCCAGAGTCACTTTCCAACAATAAAAAATAATTGTTAAAAATCTGTTGCTTTTTACAGTTACATTTAAATGAAGAGGTGGGGCTTATCAGTTCTGCAGTTTTGAACAGGAAGTCAGTAGAGCTGTTTCTATTTTAAGTTGTTTTAGATCAACTTTGTGTTTTACAGTGAACAAAAGGTAAATTACTGATCTGTATATGTTCTAGATTCTTACTAAATATTAAAAAAACACACACACAATAGAACCCCTTTAAAAGACAACAGGCTAAACCAGGGCTAAACTAGACTTAAGCCAAGACTAAGAGGAGGATCTAAAGACAAGTGGACTAAACCAAGATTAAACCAAGACTAAACCCGGTCTAGACCAGCGAAAACCAGGGCTAAGCCAAGACTAAACCAGGACTAAGACAGATTTAAAGCAAGACTATAACAGTGATAAAAACAGGGCTAAACCAGGACTAAGAAAGAACTAAATCAAAACTAAAACAGGGATAAGCTGGTCTAAACCGGGACTAAAGAGGACAAACCAGTGCTGTCATATTCAGTATATGAGCTTTGATCATTATTGTGTTACTTACTTAACACATAAGTTCGTATGTTGATTTATTAGAAATTCTCAACAAAACACAGCGTTAAAACTGGATGTTGGCGCTTTACGTTACCGCGGCAACAATCATTACAGCCTGTTTCTTTCAAGTGCCACGACGTCATCAGAACGCGGCCTGCCGGTTGCCTAGAAACACTGAGGAATGTCTAGGCGGCTTCTGATTGGTCGACAGCGGTGGTCCAAAGCTTTGTGATGTCGTCAGAAGTCTTTAGGTGAGACAAGCCCTGAGAATCACTCACTTTCCACTGTCTCTCCGACGAGACAGCAGCTGAACGCGACGGCTGGTGTAAACAAGACGATTTTAACAGTTCCGTTTGAAATATTTACCGACAGCGTAGAACATGGACGCGTGTAGTTCAGGCCGCGCAATTTCGGAAGAGCACTTTGTGTTAGTGCAGCAGATAACACTCTGCTAAGTCAAAACGCCGCAAAACGACTTCAGATCCTTGAAAGTGGCTGCGAGGAATCGAAAGGTCTCGTACTAAAAACGGCTTTCGAAGCTGCTGCGTTAGAAAGCAATTTCCTCCAAAACGAACTGGAGAAGATAGAACGATCAAATCAACTGAAAAACGAGAACAGTTGCATGAAAGCGGAAAATGAGACAATGCTAGAAAAATCGATTGATCTCTATAGACAAATCTGCACTTTAGAGACTTCTCCTGATTACAAAACTAAACTGGAAGAGGAACACGAAGCGCTTAAAGTAAAAAACGTCGATTTAAAAGAGGAGGTTAACTACCTAACGGCGCAACTTAAAGAAGATTGTAACGCGGAGTTAAAAGCCGACATTCAAAACCTTCGTGCGGAAAACGAGGCGATTCGGGAGAACCGTGCAGAGCTGCAAAAGTTAGTGAATACTGAACGGGAAAAACTGCAGGGGAGATAGAACAATTAAAAAGCGAGAGGCTAGTTTTAAATGCCGACGTTGAGCGTTAAAGGCTGAGCTGCCCCAGGACGAGCTCAGACGTGAAGCCGATCAGATGCGACGCGAGATCGACGTGCTTCGTGAGAGTTTCGTGGAGACGCAGAAGAGCTATTCTGACTCTGCGCGATTTGAGAACGACTGCCTAAAACTGCAGGAAGAGTTAAATACTTTAGCGATTCAAAAACTAACCTGGGAAGACAATCTGGAGGAGTTAAAATTGCAAAAACCTCAGCATAACTTTGAGGAGCTGTACTTACAGCTGACGTCCGCGAGAGATCAAAACGCGAAGACGTCGAACAATTACAGAGCGAGATTTCCGACACGATTCGCAAATTGGCCCAGGAGTCGTGTTGGCAGAAAAAGTGTGAAGCGATTAAGGTTTCAGAGGCAGCTTTAGACAAAGAACATAAGCTTCTGAGCGACCATCTAGCAAAATTAACCAAATTATACAAAAAGAAATCAGGTAATTTGAAAAAGCACCAGGAGAGTGTCGCTAAATATGAAAATCTTAAAGCTAGCAATGAGCTCAAAAAGCAGGAAATAGAGAAATTAGAGCAAGACATAGTTGACCTGCGAGCTTTAAAAGAGAGTTATAAACAAATGACTAAATCAGAAAAAACTCTCAAGACGAAGAATAAGAAACTAAAGAATAGAAAGTGCAAACTCATCAGAAAATTGGCAAAGCTTAAAAAATCTGACGTGGCGATAGAGAAAGTAAAATCCAACTCGTATGATGTCAGACAAGAAAACTGCGAATTATACAAACAGATTCTGATGATAGAGAATGACATCGCACAAAAGAAGCGCGCCATAGCTGAACTACCTAAGCTAAAATACGTAGAAAGAGCAGTTCTGCAACGACGGGAAGTCCTGAAGGAGGAATGCGCCAAATTAGACAAGAAATCCGAGCTTGTTCGTGATTTAAGAGCGGAGAATGCAAAGCGCGAAGACGAGATTAAAAACGTTCACGAGGAGAACGAGGCGGTGCAGTCGCGGTACGAGGATCTGTACGTGGAAGTGTACGGCGGAGAAATGTTAGAAATGACAAAGAGGCGACAGACGGCGGAGTTAGAAGAGATACAGAAGCGAAAAAACAGCGCGGAATCTGAACTCAAACTGCACGAAAAACCACCCACAAATGTACGCAGAAAACTCGCCACCTATCGCGAGTTAAAGCATTTTTTACAACTTTTAGAAGCTAGAGCGACGTTCGCCGTGTCGGTTTGTTCGCTAAAAGACAGACGTGCAGCTTTAGAAAACACACGCGACTTTTAGAAGCTAGAGCGACGTTCGCGTGTCGGTTTGTTAAAAAGAGTTCGCTAAAAGACACGACGTGCAGCTTTATGAAAACGGGCACGACTTTTAGAAGTTAGAGCGAAGTTCAATGTGTTGTTATGGTAACTTAGTTAGCATAAAAACACGAAGTGCAGCTTTAAGAAAACACGCGCGACTTTTAAAGGCTAGCACAGTGTCGTTACGGTAACAACTTTATCGTAAAGACACAAAATGTTTCAACAGAAAAGATTTAATAAAATAAATAAATTGCATCAACTGCTTTGCTTTTTGTGTTTATCATTGTACAGTTTCTTCACTCAAGGAAAAAGAAACATAACATTTTAATATTCAAAAATTCCTTAGAAAACAAGTTCATTTGTAAAATGTGTTACATCATGATTTGAGTCCATAGTAACTGAAGACAGTGAACAGATTTCTTGGTTTGGCTTGACTGATTGTGAGAACAATAAAGAGTGTATTACAGGGTCGTTTATTCACACAAACTCATGTTTGAAACTCAGAGTTGACTTTTACCGCTGGTTAACTGTGCTCAAGTCTTCTCTATAAAAGACACCAGAATGAAGCCAAAAACACACTTCTTCACGATGCACGATTGTCTCAACCAGAGAAGGATGGAGCTATTGGCTGCTCCAAGCTGGACGGTGTTGTCTTGTGTCTCCAGGGTGTTTGGAGTCCACCGCTCTACCATTACCTGCGAGCTTTGAAAGAGAGTTATAAACAAATGACTAAATCAGAAAAAACTCTCAAGACTAAGAATAAGAAATTGAAAAATAGAAAATGCAAACTAACCAGAAAATTGGTGTAACCAACCGTGCGAGTGTGACGAGGAAGCCAGGCAGAGGGTCTCTTATGGGACAGGAGAACCGTGCCCCGTTTATTAGATGTGAACAGTCTGAACTAGTCTGAACAAGAGCGGGAAAGCTCACCTTTATATAGACATAGCAGGTTCAGGGGTTACAGAGCATGCACACCAGTTTAGTATGTTATCTATTTATCTATTATCCTGTCATTCCTGCACTGTGCCATAGCAAACATTTATTGTAATTAGTCTTTTTTATTGTATTTTTATATATTTTAGTTATTTTATTTCTATTATTTTTGATTGCATGTTTCTATTTTCCCTGCTGTTCTTAAATGTGCGTTGCAACACTGGAATTTCCCCATTGTGGACAATAAGGATTTATCTTATCTTATCTTTCTTCCCCCCTCAGATAAGAAATGTCCTGATTTCAACAGTAACAAGATCAGTATATAGCAAATATAACTGTATAACAGCACACATGACAAATAAAAAAATAACTGTAGAGTCAATATGAAAGCTGGACAGTCTGAGGCAACGCTGGACACCTGGGACCACTGCAGCACGGGCAGGACACCTGGACACAGACGAGGGCACACAGGACGGCCTAACGCCGGGGACAGCAGAAGACAGGCACCACGCAGGAACTCTGGCAATCAACGGAGCCACCAGCAGGCACTGACTGGAACAATCCGGTACCACTAGCCTTGGAACCGAGGGACACGGCAGCCGGACACCACAACATGCACAACCAACTAAACAGCGGGCCCGAAGACTCTGTACTGGACTCAGGCATCCACAGCAATTGACCGGACCCCGCCAGGCAGAGGATGTCGGTCCAGCGCAGCACCAGCCAGGCATCGGAACATCAGGAGCACCACGAAGCACACAGCCTCCACTTAAGCCCGCACCGGAGCTAGCCACGGCACACCCAAGCGTCGGTCCGGGCGGCAGACAGCCCCATGTCCAGTCCAGACTAGTCTCACACGCTCACATGGCAGGGCATCTCCAAATGCACCCCCACAACGACGCCGCGGCTCCGACCACGAGGCTTCCATGCTAGCCAAACAGCAGCTAGCTGCGCCACAACTTTCTGAGATGGGAAAGTCCGATCCGTACCGCCGTCACCACCGAACCAGGCGGCGACAGCGGCACCGCTGCCACCAATGTAACCGACCGTGCGAGTGAGTGTGACGAGGAAGCCAAGCAGAGGGTCTCTTATGGGACAGGAGAACCGTGCCCCGTTTATTAGATGTGAACAGTCTGAACTAGTCTGAACAAGAGCGGGAAAGCTCACCTTTATATAGACATAGCAGGTTCAGGGGTTACAGAGCATGCGCACCAGTTTATTATGTTACATTGGCAAAGCTTAAAAAATCTGACGTAGCGATAGAGAAAGTAAAATCCAACTTGTATGATATCAGACAAGAAAACTGCGAATTATACAAACAGATTCTGATGATAGAGAACAAAATCGCCCAAAAGAAGCGCGCAATAGCTGAACTACCGAAGCTAAAATACGTAGAAAGAGCAGTTCTGCAACGACGGGAAGTCCTGAAGAAAGAATGCGCCAAATTAGACGAGAAATCCGCGCTTGTTTGTGATTTAAGAGCGGAGAATGCAAAGCGCGAAGTCGAGATTAAAAACGTGCACGAGGAGAACGAGGCGGTGCAGTCGCGGTACGAGGATCTGTACGTGGAAGTGTACGGCGGAGAAATGTTAGAAATGACAAAGAGGTGACAGACGGCGGAGTTAGAAGAGATACAGAAGCGAAAAAACAGCGCGGAATCTGAACTCAAACTGCACAAAAAACCACCGACAAAATGTACGCAGAAAACTCGCCACCTGACGCGAGTTAAATCATTTTTCACAACTTTTAGAAGCTAGAGCGACGTTTGCCGTGTCGGTTTGTTAACAAGAGTTCGCTAAAAGACACGACATGCAGCTTTATGAAACGGGCGCGACTTTTAAAGGCTAGCTCAGTGTCGTTACGGTAACACTGTTATCGTAAAGACACAATGTGCAGCTTTGACTCGGAGGCGCTCGTCGAACTGTGGACAAAAAGTTTCAACAGAAAAGATTTTAATAAAATAAATAAATTGCATTAACTACTTTGCTTTTTGTGTTTATCATTGTACAGTTTCTACACTCAAGGAAGAAAGAAACAAAACATTTTAATAACGTATTCAAAAATTCTTTAGAAAACAAGTCCATTTGTAAAAATGGGCTACATTATGACTTCAGTCCATAGTAGCTGAAGACAGGTGAACAGATTTCTTGGTTTGGCTTGACTGATTGTGAGAACAATAAAGAGTGTATTACGGGGTCGTTTATTCACACAAACTCATGTTTGAAACTCAGAGTTGACTTTTACCGCTGGTTAACTGTGCTCAAGTCTTCTCTATAAAAGGCACCAGAATGAAGCCAAAAACACACTTCTTCACGATGCCACGATTGTCTCAATCAGAGATGGATGGAGCTATTGGCAGCTCCAAGCTGGACGGTGTTGTTTTGTGTCTCCAGGGTGTTTGGAGTCCACCGCTCTACCATTAGTTGTCTTGTGGAGCAATACCAGGCCACTGGTTCCTCTAACGACCGCCCTCGTACTGGTGGCCCCGTGTAACGACCGCTGCACAAGACCAACCGCCCCGCACATCTCCGTGGCATATATATGTTTATGTGGCAAAAAATAAAGTGAATTTTTATTTCTCATAACATTTTTGTGTTGACTTGATACACATCTACTTATATATATATTTTTTAGAGATGACAAGTAACAAAGTATTTTTACTCAAGTACTGTACTTAAAGGGACTATACTTGATTTTTTTTTTGCAACAATATAACTTATAAACAATTTTCTCCTAGCACTGATATCTTGTTAATGTATCTATTCAGGTGGAAATTAGTCTGCAAAGTCCTGTCTATGTTTAATTAAATCCCTTTTGTGTCCAACTTTTTCTGTTGTTGTTTTTAGCATTGTGGCTAACTGTTGTTAGCATGAAGACTCACCTCGCCGCTAACAGCTATGAAAAACATTAAAATAAATTATGATGAACATTTCTGAAGCTCAGAATGCATTACCTACGTGAGCAAATCATATAGAATGAAGTAAAAAGTTTAAAATGAAATATTTCTGTATGTTTACATTGTAAGGATGCAAAAATCAGTCCCTTAAGTAGTTTTACTGAGTATCTGTACTTTACTTATTACAAAATCTGGTGACTTTTTACTTTTACTTCTTACATTTGTCGAAAAGTATCTGTACTTTCTACTACCTACATTTTAAATCAGGTGAATTACTTTATGAGCCCATAAACCTTTAAAACACTACAGAGCTGCTTGTACCGCTGGTTAACTAGAATTGCAAAAACCTCAGCATAACTTCGAGGAGCTGTACGTGCAGCTGACGGCCGCGAGAGATCAAAAACGCGAAGACGTCGAACAATTACAGAGCGAGATTTCTGACACGATCCGCAAATTGGCCCAGGAGTCGTGTTGGCAGAAAAAATGTGAAGCGATTAAGGTTTCAGAGGCAGCTTTAGACAAAGAAAATAAGCTTCTGAGCGAACATCTGGCAAAATTAACCAAATTATACAAAAAGAAATTGGTTAATTTGAAAAAGCACCAGGAAAGTGTCGCTAATATGAAGATCTTAAAGCTAGCAATGAGCTCAAAAGCAGGAAATTGGGAAATTAGAGCAAGACATAGTTGACCTGCGAGCTTTGAAAGAGAGTTATAAACAAATGAGTAAATCAGAAAAAACTCTCAAGATGAAGAATAAGAAATTGAAAAATAGAAAATGCAAACTAATCAGAAAATTGGCAAAGCTTAAAAAATCTGACGTAGCGATAGAGAAGGTAAATCCAACTCGTATGATGTCAGACAAGAAAACTGCGAATTATGCAAACAGATTCTGATGATAGAGAACGAAATCGCCCAAAAGAAGCGCGCAATAGCTGAACTACCTAAACTAAAATACGTAGAAAGAGCAGTTCTGCAACGACGGAAGTCTTGAAGAAAGAATGCGCCAAATTAGATGAGAAATCCGCGCTTGTTTGTGATTTAAGAGCGGAGAATGCAAAGCGCGAAGTCGAGATTAAAAACGTTCACGAGGAGAACGAGGCGGTGCAGTCGCGGTACGAGGATCTGTACGTGGAAGTGTACGACGCAGAAATGTTACAAATGACAAAGAGGCGACAGACGGCGGAGTTAGAAGAGATACAGAAGCGAAAAAACAGCGCGGAATCTGAACTGAAACTGCACGAACAAGCACAGACAAAATGTACGCAGAAAACTCGCCACCTGACGCGAGTTAAATCATTTTTCACAACTTTTAGAAGCTAGAGCGATGTTCGCCGTGTCGGTTTGTTAACAAGAGTTCGCTAAAAGACACGACATGCAGCTTTATGAAACGGGCGCGACTTTTAGAAGTTAGAGCAACGTTCGACGTGTCGTTATGGTAATTAGAGTTATTGTAAAGACACGACATGCAGCTTTATGAAAACACGCGTGACTTTTAAATAGGGATGTCCCGATCAGGTTTTTTTGGCCCCGAGTCCGAGTCATTTGATTTTGATGATCTGCCGATACCGAGTCCCGATCCGATACTTTTATAAAACATTCAATATCAAAGTAAACAAACCCAGATTACTTTTATTTTTTATTTTGTTTATCTTTATAACATTTAGCAGTAACATTTAACTTCTGTGACGTAGCTTGAACAATCAAATAATACATTCTTCACTTTGGACCTTAGTGCAACAGTAGATATTAAATTAAAAAGGTCTAACATGAAAAAACAGCATCAACTTAAAATATCCAGCAGGCATAAGAAAACAAAAGTGCCACAGTGTTTTCAAGTAGGTAAGGCAAGTAATGTGCTTTTAGGAACTGCACTGCAATCTCCAGCTTTCATTTGACAGAAACATTATGTTTTTCTTGATGAAAACCAACATCTCTTTGCCTACTTCACGTTGTACTAAGAATCTTAATTTTTCTTCTATTTTTCACCCCGTCCCGCAATTAATAGTGTAGGATTCAGGCAAACACCCGCTCTCTATCATACACGTGCACGCGCCTTAGCACCCAAACAGGCACGCGCAGCACCGAGAGAGCAGCCGCAGGAGAGAAGCCGGATAAAGAAAATAGACCCAGGTAGGACTAAAGGCTCATATAAAGCGATTGTGAACAGGAGGAACAGCGCTGTCTTCACAAACACGTTCGTTACAAGTTAAGCTGTAAAATGATGTGCGGAATATGAGCAGTCCGACTCATATTCGTGGAGAAAAGAGCCTCGTAGGACGTGATTTAAACTTGGTGTTTGAAGTCGGAAAGTTTGCAATGTTTACGGTCGTTCACGGAGCTTCTGGGCACGGTACATGTTGTTTTAGTGGTTGTAATCTTTGTAGTTGACGTATTTTGAAAGAGCATCGGAACTTTATATTGTCTCCGCGCGGCTTTTTCTTGTGTTTTTCCTGCTGAAAAGTCCGGGAGACGCGCCGTTGATGCTGATAATAATAGAAGTCTGGTCTATTGAGGGACGCGTAGCGTATTGACGGCCGTCAGAGAGCGTCTCACACCGCTGCTGTAAATTGTTAGAACCAAATCAGACTTGATTCCATTATGAACGACTCCTGCGCGTATGACGGCGTATATGAGGTGCTGATGCAGTTACGCGCTGCTACTGCTTTGAGGGTCACTGTGCCACCGCGTAACTATATATCAAAAGTAAGTAATGAGAATAAATATTCCGAGTCCTGATCGGGAGATAACGTCCGATTCCGATCGAGTCTGAAACCACGAGATCGGGGCCGATTTCCGATCACGTGATCGGATCGGGACATCCCTACTTTTAAAGGCTAGCTCAGTGTCGATACGGTAACACGGTTATCGTAAACACACAATGTGCAGCTTTGACTCGGAGGCGCTCGTCGAACTGTGGACAAAAAGTTTCAACAGAAAACATTTTAATAAAATAAATAAATTGCATTAACTGCTTTGCTTTTTCTGTTTATCGTTGTACAGTTTTTACACTCAAGGAAAAAAGATTCAAAAATTCCTTAGAAAACAATCCATTTGTAAAATGGGCTACATTATGACTTCAGTCCATAGTAAGCTGAAGACAGGTGAACAGATTTCTTGGTTTGGCTTGACTGATTGTGAGAACAATAAAGAGTGTATTACAGGGTCGTTTGTTCACACAAACTCATGTTTGAAACTCAGAGTTGACTTTTACCGCTGGTTAACTGTGCTCAAGTCTTCTCTATAAAAGACACCAGAATGAAGCCAAAAACACACTTCTTCACGATACCACGATTGTCTCAACCAGAGATGGATGGAGCTATTGGCTGCTCCAAGCTGGACGGTGTTGTTTTGTGTCTCCAGGGTGTTTGGAGTCCACCGCTCTACCATTAGTCGTCTTGTGGAGTAATACCAGGCCACTGGTTCCTCTAACGTCCAACCTCGTACTGGTGGCCCCCGTGTAACGACACTGCACAAGACCAACGCCCCGCACATCTCCGTGGCATATATGTTTATGTGGCAAAAAAATAAAGTGAATTTTTTTTTCTCATAAAATTTTTGTGTTGACTTGATACACATCTACTTATATATATATTTTTTAGAGATGACAAGCAACAAAGTATTTTTACTCAAGTACTGTACTTAAAGGGACTATACTTGATTTTTTTTTTTTTGCAACAATATAACTTAAAAACAATTTTCTCCTAGCACTGATATCTTGTTAATGTATCTATTCAGGTGGAAATTAGTCTGCAAAGTCCTGTCTATGTTTAATTAAATCCCTTTTGTGTCCAACTTTTTCTGTTGTTGTTTTTAGCATTGTGGCTAACTGTTGTTAGCATGAAGACTCACCTCGCCGCTAACAGCTATGAAAAAACATTAAAATAAATTATGATGAACATTTCTGAAGCTCAGAATGCATTACCTACGTGAGCAAATCATATAAATGAAGTAAAAAGTTTAAAATGAAATATTTCTGTATGTTTACATTGTAAGGATGCAAAATCAGGAAGGCTACAGTCCCTTTAAGTAGTTTTACTGAGTATCTGTACTTTACTTGAGCATTACCAAATCTGGTGACTTTTTACTTTTATTCTTACATTTTTCGAGAAGTATCTGTACTTTCTACTGCCTACATTTTAAATCAGGTGAATTACTTTATGAGCCATAAACCTTTTAAAACACTACAGAGCTGCTGTGCTGTTGTACATTATAGTCGGGGAGCCAAAGTCTGAAAAAAAGAGGAACCTGTCACGGCCTGCCGTACTTTTTATTTGTCATTTTTTTGTTAGCTTTGACCCTAAGGGTCAATAATTAGAGGGTCTGCTCAGGGCGGAAATATTGCGAAAAAAAAAATTACGGCTATTTAATGGAAACATCTTTCATTTTTTGATAAAAAATGTAGAAAAATGAAAAATATCTGTATTTCTTACTGGATTGGGTTAGCCGCCAATAAATATATTCCTCATGCACAAAATACATGTAGTAATAAAATTCAGTGAAAAATAACTCTTGAAAAACATTTCTTTATTATTTTTATTAATTAAATGCCAAAGAATGTGTTTTTAAACGTTTTTAACACATTTTCATCTTTACTTTGTTGGCAATAAACTTTTTCTTCAATTTTTGACATTAAGCAATATATCATTCTTTTCCGCAAACAGTAAACTTAATCCACTGAGAAAATTATAAAAATCCAGCCAAAATTAAAGGAACTGTGATGATTTGACTGCTAGTTGTCCATCAACAGGTTCAGAATCCCAATGGAATCCTATGGGTTTCTCTCACAGAACGAAAGGCTGACATCAGAGCCTAGAAGTCTGTTTAATTTTAACTAGAGCTGGGCAGCGATTAAATTTTTAATCACGATTAATCGCATGTTAGCTCGATTAATCGCGATTAATCGCACTTTACACACACAAAATCAATAAATAGCTATTTTAACCTATTTTTTCTCCAAAAGATGATTTTTTTAAAGTATATTTAAGGTTCTTCATTTTGTAGAGTGTACAATCCTGCAAATTTTGTGGTATTTTGGCTTAGATACATAATTTTAGCTACTCATAGAACAGTTATATAGGTAACTAACATTTTCAGTCCTGATGAAAACCTGGTCCAGTTCTGGGATAGTCCTGGTTAAACCAGCTCAGTGCTCACTAAATACACTGTGGGAAGTGAAACAAGGCAGTTTTTAAAGTTTAAAGTAAACATCACAAACACGAGTGTAAAAGTTCGCGCATCTCAGCTGACCTAGCGCTGAATCGCGCATATTTAATGAGGTGTTAACGGTTTGAAGTCTTTAACAACACGTAGCTCCGTGGTTCTTGGGTCTTTTTGGTTGATTTAAACACTCAGACGAAGCTCACGCTCCGTCCGAATTCATCAAATTGTCCCATAGCTCCTAGCTCCTTAAGCCAAAACCGGATGCACGTGACCACACGCCATATTAAGTGCTGTCCGGATTGTCAGTTCAGTTAGGAAGGAGTTAGGAGAAGGAGCCTGTATGCTTCCTATCATAGCTCCTTTAGCATAGGAACCATAGAAGCTTCCTAACGGCGGTAAGGAGCTATGAGACATCCCACAATGCACTGCACAGATCGCTCCAAAAATGAATGAACATTTATGACAATATATGATCTGTGAATGATGAGTTTGTAATGAATGAAAAGTTTTAGCCTACTGCCTCAGACTTTAGACACACAATATAAAACAAACTTTATAAACTTCGAAAATATAAGGTTTTAGTGCCACATTGCCTTCACTAAATGTATTGTCCCATCTCTTAACACCATTTATGTGTGAAGAACCGAAATTTAAGCCACAGGCTCATTTGCATACATGCTGCTGCAAGCGGGGGAGAAGGGAAAACACTCTGCTAAGTCAAAACGATTCTTGAAAGTAGTTGTGAGGAATCGAAAGGTCTCGTACTAAAAACGGCTTTCGAAGCTGCTGCGTTAGAAAGTAATTTCCTCCAAAACGAACTGGAGAAGATAGAACAATCAAATGAACTGAGAAACGAGAATAATCGTATGAAATTGGAAAATGAGACAATGCTAGAAAAATCCCTTGATCTCTATAGACAAATCTGCACTTTAGAGACTTCTCCTGATTACAAAACTAAACTGGAAGAGGAACACGAAGTGCTTAGACTAAAAAATGTCGATTTAAAAGAGGAGGTTAACTACTAACGGCGCAACTTAAAGAAGAAGACTGCTACGCTGAGTTAAAAGCAGACATCCAAAACCTTCGTGCGGAAAACAATGCAATTCGTGAGAGGCGTGCAGCGCTGCAAAATTAAGCAAATAGAGCGTTTTCACGTGACGTCATCAAACCGGAAGTCGGCCATGTTGGCGATATGCGGCCGCTGTCATAACACATCCATGGTCAAAACACAGACGTTAAAGCATGTGAATGTTCGAAGTTTGAAAAAATTAAAATGGTAAACTATTGCCGTGTTCTGGGTTGTCATAATCCGTCTTATTTCGCCCGCCCACTTTTTCTACTTTTACGCACAGAACTCGGAAACACTCCGGTCAGCTCTTCCCCCATTCATTTCACTGACGTAACCTGCTGATAAAACTTGCGGCAAAATCATATTTCATGTAGGTTATTTTTTCCAAATAAGCTATAGTCATGTGCACCAACAAACAAGCAAGGCATATTTTCTCTGGATCGCTTGAAAATGACTGTTGAAGTATTTAATTAATCGTGTGCCGGTCGGATCGCTGCGATAGCCTGCAGTTAGCCAAAGTTACATTAGCCACAAATAAACATCAAATGTTGTACTGATCACACAAAGGAATATACACATGCTATACCTTGTTTGAAAGCTTAGGACCTGTAGAATTCAGACGCTGGGTTTGATTTAACTGTCAGTGTATCTAATTGAGACTAGCCTACTAGATAGCGCAGCTACAGAATTGCCTCCTTCTCCTTTATGGAGCATCTGAAACATCGTTTATTATGCCAGCACTAACAGTGTGATTTAACACCCATGATTTGACGTGTTTTGCCGACAGCTATAAAGACAAAAAAGCACAAATTGTGTAAAAGAGTGTAGCTAAAAGGGATAAACAAGAAGGTAGCTAATGCTGTAGCTGCAGTTTCGTAGTTTTATCTCATTTAGATTAACTGACAGTTAAAATAAACCCTGCACCTGAATTCTACGGATCCTAAGCTTTCAAACAAGGTACAACATGTGTATTTGCCCTGAGTGTGATCAATACATTTGATGTTTGTTTGTGGCTAATGCCTTTACAGGCTAACCGCGGTCTATCGCAGCGATCCGCCCCCGGCAAGAGATTATTTAAACACTTTTACGGTCGTTTTCAAGCGATCCAGAAAAAATATGTCTTGTTTATTTGTTGGTGCACTTAACCATAGCATTTTTTGAAAATTTATCCTACCTGAAATATGATTTTGCAGCAAGTCTTTTCGCTTTTAGCTCGCAGTTAGCCAAAGTTACATTAACCACAAATAAACATCAAATGTTGTAATGATCACACACAGGACATATACACATTATACCTTGTTTGAAAGCTTAGGATCTGCAGATATCAGTTGCTGAGTTTATTGTAACAATCCATGAATCTAATTGAGATTAGCCAACAGCGTTAGCTATTTTCTTCTTGTTTATCTTCTTTAGCTACCCTCTTTTACACAGTTTGTGCCATTTTGTCACCAGCTGTCGGCAATACACGTCAAATACATGGATGTGAAATCACACAAATAGTGCTGGTGTAATAAACTGTGTTTCAGATGCTCCATAAAAGAGAACAAATGCCAAAGAGAATTTAACTTACGAGGGCAGCTTGTGGAGATCCTCACTAAATAAGGCAGATTTCATTTCCTAAGGATCTTCGCCACCTATTAAGTTAATTTTACACATGCAACGCTTTTTTTCTGAAGCTTCAAGTCGGTCTCGATATTTTTTAGATCCATTTGACTCGTCTTTTTTTGATAATTTATTCATATTTCAGCCCTTTGTTTACATCGGTACCTCCATAATGGCGCCACTTCCGGTTTTGGCCGGATCTGTGACGTCCGTGAAAACGCTCTATACAGAACGAGAAAATCTGCAGGGGGAGATAGAGAAATTAAAAAGCGAGAAGTTAGATTTGAAAGCCGACGTTGAACAGTTAAAGATAAAGACTGAGCTGCCCCAGGACGAGCTCAGACGTAAAGCCGATCAGATGCGACGCGAGATCGACGTGCTTCGTGAGAGTTTCGTGGAGACGCAGAAGAGATATTCTGACTCTGCGCGATTTGAGAACGATTGCATAAAACTGCAATAGGAGTTAAACACTTTGGCGATTCAAAAACTAACCAGGGAAGACAATCTGGAGGAGTTAAAATCGCAAAAACCTCAGCATAACTTCGAGGAGCTGTACGTGCAGCTGACGGCCGCGAGAGATGAAAAACGCGAAGACGTCGAACAATTGCAGAGCGAGATTTCTGACACGATCCGCAAATTGGCCCAGGAGTCGTGTTGGCAGAAAAAATGTGAAGCGATTAAGGTTTCAGAGGCAGCTTTAGACAAAGAAAATAAGCTTCTGAGCGACCATCTGGCGAAATTAACCAAATTATACAAAAAGAAATTGGTTAATTTGAAAAGCACCAGGAAAGCGCAGCTAAATATGAGACCCTAAAAGCTAGCAATGAGCTCAAAAAGCAGGAAATTGGGAATTAGAGCAAGACATAGTTGACCTGCGAGCTTTAAAAGAGAGTTATAAACAAATGACTAAATCAGAAAAAACTCTCAAGACAAAGAATAAGAAATTGAAAAATAGAAAATGCAAACTAATCAGAAAATTGGTGTAACCCACCGTGCAAGTGAGTGTGACGAGGAAGCCAGGCAGAGGGTCTCTTATGGGACAGGAGAACCGTGCCCCGTTTATTAGATGTGAACAGTCTGAACTAGTCTGAACAAGAGCGGGAAAGCTCACCTTTATATAGACATAGCAGGTTCAGGGGTTACAGAGCATGCGCACCAGTTTAGTATGTTACAGTCTTCCCCCCCTCACATAAGAAATGTCCTGATTTCAACAGTAACAAGATCAGTATATAGCAAATATAACTGTATAACAGCACACATGACAAATAAAAAAATAACTGTAGAGTCAATATGAAAGCTGGACAGTCTGAGGCAACGCTGGACACCTGGGACCACTGTAGCACGGGCAGGACACCCGGACACAGACGAGGGCACACAGGACGGCCTAACGCCGGGGACAGCAGAAGACAGGCACCACGCAGGAACTCTGGCAATCAACGGAGCCACCAGCAGGCACTGACTGGAACAATCCGCCCGGTACCACTAGCCTTGGAACCGAGGGACACGGCAGCCGGACACCCCAACATGCACAACCAACTAAACAGCGGGCCCCGAAGACTCTGTACTGGACTCAGGCATCCACAGCAATTGACCGGACCCCGCCAGGCAGAGGACGTCGGTCCAGCGCAGCACCAGCCAGGCATCGGAACATCAGGAGCACCACGGAGAACACAGCCTCCACTTAAGCCCGCACCGGAGCTAGCCACGGCACACCCAAGCGTCGGTCCGGGCGGCAGACAGCCCCATGTCCAGTCCAGACTAGTCTCACACGCTCACATGGCAGGGCATCTTCCAAATGCACCCCGAGAAAGACGACAGCGGGGCCCCACAACGACGCCGCGGCTCCGACCACGAGGCTTCCATGCTAGCCAAACAGCAGCTAGCTGCGCCACAACTTTCTGAGACGGGAAAGTCCGATCCGTACCGCCGTCACTACCGAACCAGGCGGCGACAGTGGCACCGCTGCCACCAATGTAACCGACCGTGCGAGTGAGTGTGACGAGGAAGCCAGGCAGAGGGTCTCTTATGGGACAGGAGAACCGTGCCCCGTTTATTAGATGTGAACAGTCTGAACTAGTCTGAACAAGAGCGGGAAAGCTCACCTTTATATAGACATAGCAGGTTCAGGGGTTACAGAGCATGCGCACCAGTTTATTATGTTACATTGGCAAAGCTTAAAAAATCTGACGTAGCGATAGAGAAAGTAAAATCCAACTCGTATGATATCAGACAAGAAAACTGCGAATTATACAAACAGATTCTGATGATAGAGAACGAAATCGCCCAAAAGAAGCACGCAATAGCTGAACTACCGAAGCTAAAATACGTAGAAAGAGCAGTTCTGCAACGACGGGAACTCTTGAAGAAAGAATGTGCCAAATTAGACGAGAAATCCGCGCTTGTTTGTGATTTAAGAGCGGAGAATGCAAAGCGCGAAGTCGAGATTAAAAACGTGCATGAGGAGAACGAGGCGGTGCAGTCACGGTACGAGGATCTGTACGTGGAAGTGTACGGCGGAGAAATGTTACAAATGACAAAGAAGCGACAGACGGCGGAGTTAGAAGAGATACAGAAGCGAAAAAACAGCGCGGAATCTGAACTCAAACTGCACGAAAAACCACCGACAAAATGTACGCAGAAAACTCGCCACCTATCGCGAGTTAAAGAATTTTTACAACTTTTAGAAGCTAGAGCAACGTTTGCCGTGTCGGTTTGTTAACAAGAGTTCGCTAAAAGACACGACATGCAGCTTTATGAAACGGGCGCGACTTTTAAAGGCTAGCTCAGTGTCGTTACGGTAACACTGTTATCGTAAAGACACAATGTGCAGCTTTGACTCGGAGGCGCTCGTCGAACTGTGGACAAAAAGTTTCAACAGAAAAGATTTTAAAAAAATAAATAAATTGCATTAACTACTTTGCTTTTTGTGTTTATCATTGTACAGTTTCTACACTCAAGGAAGAAAGAAACAAAACATTTTAATAACGTATTCAAAAATTCCTTAGAAAACAAGTCCATTTGTAAAAATGGGCTACATTATGACTTCAGTCCATAGTAAGCTGAAGACAGGTGAACAGATTTCTTGGTTTGGCTTGACTGATTGTGAGAACAATAAAGAGTGTATTACGGGGTCGTTTATTCACACAAACTCATGTTTGAAACTCAGAGTTGACTTTTACCGCTGGTTAACTGTGCTCAAGTCTTCTCTATAAAAGGCACCAGAATGAAGCCAAAAACACACTTCTTCACGATGCCACGATTGTCTCAATCAGAGATGGATGGAGCTATTGGCAGCTCCAAGCTGGACGGTGTTGTTTTGTGTCTCCAGGGTGTTTGGAGTCCACCGCTCTACCATTAGTCGTCTTGTGGAGCAATACCAGGCCACTGGTTCCTCTAGCGACCGCCCTCGTACTGGTGGCCCCCATGTAACGACCGCTGCACAAGACCAACCGCCCCGCACATCTCCGTGGCATATATATGTTTATGTGGCAAAAAAATAAAGTGAATTTTTATTTCTCATAACATTTTTGTGTTGACTTGATACACATCTACTTATATATATATATTTTTAGAGATGACAAGTAACAAAGTATTTTTACTCAAGTACTGTACTTAAAGGGACTATACTTGATTTTTTTTGCAACAATATAACTTAAAAACAATTTTCTCCTAGCACTGATATCTTGTTAATGTATCTATTCAGGTGGAAATTAGTCTGCAAAGTCCTGTCTATGTTTAATTAAATCCCTTTTGTGTCCAACTTTTTCTGTTGTTGTTTTTAGCATTGTGGCTAACTGTTGTTAGCATGAAGACTCACCTCGCCGCTAACAGCTGTGAAAAAACATTAAAATAAAATATGATGAACATTTCTGAAGCTCAGAATGCATTACCTACGTGAGCAAATCATATAGAATGAAGTAAAAAGTTTTTTTTTTTTTTGAAAATTTTATTTTTCAAAGATTTTCATTTTTAACACAAATAAGACAATACAAACACATAATGGAAAAGAAAAAATAAAATAAAAAATGACAAAACAAAATTGACAAATGCATACCAACCAGTGGTATACAGCCAGACAAAAAAAAAAAAAACAATACAAAACAAAAAACAGCTGCAGCATAAACGGAAACTTTACAATGTATTATTGTACACACTTTAACACTTTGACACTTTTTTCAACTTTTACAATGACTTCACTTTATACCACTTAGCATAGGTGGAAAATACTACTAATAAATAACTATTCACTCATCAAATTCAAAATAACTATTCATTCAGTAAATTGTAATGTTTCAACATATTCAAGAAAGGGTGACCAGGTTTTGTAGTATTTTTCCATTGAACCTTGCAAACTGTAGCGTAATTTTTCCATTTGCAAACACATCATTACCTCTCTCACCCAGTGAATAAACGATGGGGGATGTGCATCCTTCCAATTCAAGAGTATTAATCTACGCGCTAACAATGATGCAAAGGCGATCGCATTGGCCTGATATGAGGTAAAGCTGTGTTGATTCAACAGGACACCAAAGATTGATATGAATGGGTCAGGATCCATGTTCCTTTTACAAATATAAGAAAAAGCTTTAAATATGGTACTCCAGAATTGGTGTAAAGCATTACATGACCAAAACATGTGACTTGTAGTGGCTGGGGACTGTTTACATCTGGGACAACTATCATCAGAAGTATTATATATCTTTGCCAATCTGGCTTTAGTTAAATGAACACGGTGAAACACTTTAAGTTGTATTAGACAATGGCGTATGCAAATAGAGGAAGAATGAATACGGCGATACTAAGATCCCAGATCTCATCGGTAATATGTGTTCCCAGATCCTCTTCCCAAGCATCCCTGAGTTTAGACAAAGAGGAGGGGTTTGCACTAAGCAATAAATTATATATTCGTGATATGTGACCTTTAGTGGTGGGTTTAGAATACAAGCAATCTTCAAGAAGGCATAAGGGTGGGAGAGTTGGATAGGTTGGGAAATGTTTTAAGACAAAACTACGAGCCTGTAGAAATCTAAAAAAATGGGACCTAGGAAGATCATAATCTTTACTTAATACATCAAATGACATAAATGATCTGTTTTCAAAAAGATCGCTAAAATATACTATTCCCTTATTGTACCAAATTTTGAATCCAGGGTCAGACTGGGCTGGTGTAAAAGAAGGGTTTGAGGTTATAGGTGTACATATAAAGGATTGTTTGAACCCAAAGTGCCGTCTACATTGAGACCAGATGGAAATAGAGCTCCTAACCACAGGATTCTTGATATGTCTGCCCCCACCAACAGGTAACGCTGAGCTTATCATAGCAACAGGTGAAATGGGGAGACTAGAGTGAAGCTCCATAGTGGACCACAATGGTCCTGTGTTATCCTTAAATGTGCGAAGCCAGATAGATAATTTTACAATATTTGCAGACCAATAATAATATAAAAAATTTGGAAGGGCTAGACCCCCCTCAGCTTTAGAACTCTGGAGTTGTGATTTGCGGATTCTTGGGCATTTTTTGTTCCAAATAAAAGTAGATATAATCTCATCTAATTTCTTAAAAAACAGTTTGGGGAGGAAAACTGGTATCATTTGGAAGAGATATAAAAATCTTGGTAGTATCACCATTTTAATAGTATTGACTCTACCTGCAAGAGAAATAGGCAAGTCAGACCACCATACCAAATCTGCCTTAGTTTTATCAATGAGAGGGGCAAAATTGTGACTGAACAGACCCTTAAATGTGTGAGATATTTGAATTCCCAAGTACGTGAAGGAATCCTGCTCTATTTTAAATGGAAAACCTGAATAATCTGCCTCCCTTGCTAGTTTATTAATGGGGAAAAGTACACTTTTACCAAAATTCAATTTGTACCCAGAGAATTGGCCAAATGTTTGAAGGAGCTCAAGAGTTCTGGGAATAGACACAGCTGGGTCTGTAATGTACAACAGAAGATCGTCTGCGTACAGCGATAATTTGTGAGTTGTGGAACCACGAGGTATCCCTTTAATCTGTTCATCGGATCGAAGTGCGATGGCCAAGGGCTCTATTGCAAGATCAAAAAGGAGGGGACTCAGGGGGCAACCCTGTCTAGTGCCACGTTGTAAGGGAAAGTAGTCGGATGTGTCATTATTAGTACACACAGAAGCTAAAGGTGACGAATATAAAACTGTAATCCATGAAATAAAACTTGGACCAAAACCAAATTTACGAAGGGCAGAAAACAAGTATGACCATTCAACACAGTCGAAAGCCTTCTCGGCATCAAGTGAGACTAATAATTCAGGAAGATTGGCTGAGTGTTCCGAGTATAACACATTACACAAACGTCTAACATTAAAATATGATTGGCGGTTCGCTATAAAGCCCGTTTGATCTGTATGTATAATGCCCGGAGCCACTTTTTCAAGTCGAAGTGCAAGGGCTTTGGTCAGAATTTTATAGTCTACATTCAACAGACTAATGGGACGGTAAGATTCACACTTTTAAGGATCTTTATCTTTTTTCAAAGTCACAGATATTGTAGCTTGAGACAGGGTTTGTGGAAGTACTCCTGTGGCATGGGTTTCTAAATAAACATCGCAGAGTAGGGACCCCAGCTTGCTTGAAAATGCCTTATAAAAATTTGTTGTAAACCCATCCGGGCCTGGGGCCTTACCACTCTGCAAACCAATAGCCTGTAAAATTTCTGGGATTGTAATGGGATTTTCGAGTAACTGTTGCTGGTCTGAGGTATTAGTTGGAATGTTCAATTTACTCAAAAAGGAATCTATATGATCAATAGAAGATGTGCATCTACTTGTATAAAGATTGTTGTAGAAGCATCTAAAAGCTGTGTTAATGTTTTTCGGGTCTATTTCAATTTCCCCTGACTGTTTCTTAATCTCTGATATTGCGTGGCTTGATACTGATTGACGTAACTGGTGAGACAGAAGTCTACCTGCCTTTTCCCCGTGTTCATACATGCGCTGTCTTGTCCTTAGCATTAGCTTCTCTGTTTCCGAAATTGAAAGGGTCTCAAATTCTGATTGAAAAGTAAGTTTTTGTTTGTATAGGTCTGCAGAAGGGTTGTTGGCATACTGTGAGTCAAGGTTCTCAATGAGTTCAGTGAGTTCTCTAAGTCTTCCCCCACGTTTTCTGTTCCTATTAGCCGTGTACGAAATGATTTGCCCGCGCAAGTAGGCCTTAAGGGATTCCCATATGGTGGACTTTGAGATACCAGGGGTTGTATTTAGTTCTAAGAAAAAATCAATATGATGCAAAACAAATTTACAGAAATCATCATCTGATAGTAAGGATGCATCAAATCTCCAGAATCGTTGACTAGTTTGACAGTTTGGGAATGAGATATTAATTTGTACTGGTGAGTGATCAGAAATTACAATAGCATGATACTTACAAGTAGTGACTTTAGGGATGATAGATTTGTCCAATAAAAAATAATCAATCCGCGAATATGAATGGTGGACTGGCGAAAAAAAGGAAAAGTATTTGGCATTGGGCTCTAAGACACGCAGCGGATCTGAAATATTATAAGTTTGCAGAAAGGACTTAAGCACAGATGCAGATTTAGAAAGCACAGCGGGATGTCGTGGTTTGGATCTATCCATGCTAGGATTCAGAACTAAATTAAAATCCCCACCCAGAATTAAATAATGATTACTAGGATCCGGTAGCATACTAATAAGTCTAGTAAAAAATTGCGGGTTGTCCCAAGTTGGAGCATAAACATTAATTAAAATAACTGGGGAATTGAAAAGTTTACCTGTGATGATTAGAAAACGACCATTCACATCAGATATAACATTGGTAGAAACAAAAGGAAGATTCTTCTTTATGAGTATTGCAACACCCCTGGCCCTGGATTCAAAACCCGAGTGGAACACCTGAGAGAACCAACACTGTTTTAATTTTTTACTTTCATTGGCGTGGAGATGTGTCTCCTGGAGGAACACAATGTCTGGTTTCAAAGTCTGAAGATGGTTAAATACCCTTTTTCGTTTGAGCATATTATTAAGCCCCTTTACATTCCAAGTAATGAAAGTAGTAGAAGGAGATTTAGTAGAAAATGTTAAATTACCAGACGAAGCCATAACCATGTTAAAAGAAAATATACAGCAAGTGCACAAAAACAAAATGATATCCTAAGAGAGAAAAACTGCAGCTGGAAAAACAAAAAAAAACATGTAAACATACAATCACCCATCTTATCACTCCCTCCCAAGTAGGAAATGAGCACCCCCCACCCCCAAAAGAGCTAAAACCTAACATGTAAACTACTACTGTGTAATTACACAACTATGCTAAGGTTGCTCCAACGGAATACAAGTAAGTAAAAGTAACACGATATCCAACAGGATACAATCATAACTATACAGCAAGTGCAAATCAAACAGGTTCCCACACACATAAAGTGCCAGGCAAAATAAACGTATGTTCATTTTTAGTAGAAAGTTGAATTACCTTGGTGGTACTATTAACCTATTCAGTCATCATCTTGTTGAACTCCTCCCACCAGGTGTTTTACCACATAGTCCTTTGCAGCCTCAGGATCCGTAAAGATCTTCTCACCGAGGGAGGAAGTTATCCTCAATCGCGCCGGGTATAGCATCCCAAACTTAACATCTGGGCATTTGCGCAGAAGATCTTTTACTCCTCTAAAAGTCCCTCTCCTCTTCGCGACGGTAGACGGCAAATCCGGGAAGATCAAGACAGTATCACCGTTGTAGGATAGTGGACCTTTTTTCGCCGCCAACCGGAGCACTTCCAGCTTCTCCTGATAGTAGTGGAACTTAACAATAAATGGCCTAGGTCGCTGTCCTCTCATGGGAATGGGCTGCAGACCCCGATGTGCCCGGTCCAGTGTCGGAGTGGTATCCAAAGCCAAAACCTCCTGTAGCAATTTAGCCACAGATGTTACGGGACGGGAGCCCGCTTCAAACTGCTCCTTAACTCCAAGAATACGAATATTACAACGGCGCTGTCTCCCTTCCAAGTCCTCCGTCTTGTCAAAAAGAGCTGTGACGTTATCTTTCAGTGAACAAACTTGCTGCTCCAACTCAACTATTCTGTCGGTGTACGCGTTCGTAGCCTCCTCCAAGCTGGTCAGCCGCGCTTGATTAGCATCAGCATTAGCAGCTAACGCCCCAAGCTTGACTCCAAACTCAGTTCGGACGCCATCAATCTGGTCCACTAAGTGGGTACGCAGGGAATCGATAGTATTGTTGAGGACTTGGGTCTTGGATTCCACCTTTAGATCCATGTTATCGATCCTTGCCAGCACGGACTGCTCAGAGCTAGCTATAGCCGCCATTAGCTTAGCTATATCCGAAGGCGTAGCATTGCCCTCGGCTGCTTTTGCGGCCTCCGCTTTTTTGAGCTTTTTGAACCAGACATGACGGGAAAGCAGTCTCAAGTTGTACCACTACTTGCTGTGTCGTAGCAGCAACTGAAAAATGTCACACAGGTTTGGATATCGCAGTAATTTTAAGAAAAAAAAGTTTATCCGTGCGGAGCAACTTAAAAACACGTCCTTACATGTCGCTGCTCAAGAGCGCCCCCGAAGTAAAAAGTTTAAAATGAAATATTTCTGTATGTTTACATTGTAAGGATGCAAAAATCAGGTAGGCTACAGTCCCTTTAAGTAGTTTTACTGAGTATCTGTACTTTACTGAGCATTACCAAATCTGGTGACTTTTTACTTTTACTTCTTACATTTTTCGAGAAGTATCTGTACTTTCTACTGCCTACATTTTAAATCAGGTGAATTACTTTATGAGCCCATAAACCTTTTAAAACACTACAGAGCTGCTGTGCTGTTGTACATTATAGTCGGGGAGCCAAAGTCTGAAAAAAAGAGGAACCTGTCACGGCCTGCCGTACTTTTTATTTGTCATTTTTTTGTTAGCTTTGACCCTAAGGGTCAATAATTAGAGGGTCTGCTCGGGCGGAAATATTGCGAAAAAAAAAATTATGGCTATTTTAATGGAAACATCTTTCATTTTTTGATAAAAAATGTAGAAAAATGAAAAATATCCTGTATTTCTTACTGGATTGGGTTAGCCGCCAATAAATATATTCCTCATGCACAAAATACATGTAGTAATAAAATTCAGTGAAAAAATAACTCTTGAAAAACATTTCTTTATTATTTTTATTATGCCAAAGAATGTGTTTTTTAAACGTTTTTAACACATTTTCATCTTTACTTTGTTGGCAATAAACCTTTTCTTCAATTTTTGACATTAAGCAATATATCAATCTTTTCCGCAAACAGTAAACTTAATCCACTGAAAAAATTATAAAAATCCAGCCAAAATTAAAGGAACTGTGATGATTTGACTGCTAGTTGGCCATCAACAGGTTCAGAATCCCAATGGAATCCTATGGGTTTCTCTCACAGAACGAAAGGCTGACATCAGAGCCTAGAAGTCTGTTTAATTTTAACTAGAGCTGGGCAGCGATTAAAATTTTTAATCACGATTAATCGCATGGTTGAGCTGCGATTAATCGCGATTAATCGCACTTTACACACACAAAATCAATAAATAGCTATTTTAACCTATTTTTTCTCCAAAAGATGATTTTTTAAAAGTATATTTAAGGTTCTTCATTTTGTAGAGTGTACAATCCTGCAAATTTTGTGGTATTTTGGCTTAGATACATAATTTTAGCTACTCATAGAACAGTTATATAGGTAACTAACATTTTCAGTCCTGATGAAAACCTGGTCCAGTTCTGGGATAGTCCTGGTTAAACCAGCTCAGTGCTCACTAAATACACTGTGGGAAGTGAAACAAGGCCGTTTTTAAAGTTTTCAAAGTAAACATCACAAACACGTGTGTAAAAGGTCGCGCATCTCAGCTGACCTAGCGCTGAATCGCGCATATTTAATGAGGTGTTAACGGTTTGAAGTCTTTAACAACACGTAGCTCCGTGGTTCTTGAGTCTTTTTGGTTGATTTAAACACTCAGACGAAGCTCACGCTCCGTCCGAATTCATCAAATTGTCCCCATAGCTCCTAGCTCCTTAAGCCAAAACCGGATGCACGTGACCACACGCCATATTAAGTGCTGTCCGGATTGTCAGTTCAGTTAGGAAGGAGTTAGGAGAAGGAGCCTGTATGCTTCCTATCATAGCTCCTTTAGCATAGGAACCATAGAAGCTTCCTAACGGCGGTAAGGAGCTATGAGACATCCCAGAATGCACTGCACAGATCGCTCCAAAAATGAATGAACATTTATGACAATATATGATCTGTGAATGATGAGTTTGTAATGAATGAAAAGTTTTAGCCTACTGCCTCAGACTTTAGACACACAATATAAAACAAACTTTATAAACCTCGAAAATATAAGGTTTTAGTGCCACATTGCCTTCACTAAATGTATTGTCCCATCTCTTAACACCATTTATGTGTGAAGAACCGAAATTTAAGCCACAGGCTCATATGCATACATGCTGCTGCAAGCGGGGGAGAAGGGAAAACACTCTGCTAAGTCAAAACGATTCTTGAAAGTAGTTGTGAGGAATCGAAAGGTCTCGTACTAAAAACGGCTTCGAAGCTGCTGCGTTAGAAAGTAATTCCTCCAAAACGAACTGGAGAAGATAGAACAATCAAATGAACTGAGAAACGAGAATAATCGTATGAAATTGGAAAATGAGACAATGCTAGAAAAATCCCTTGATCTCTATAGACAAATCTGCACTTTAGAGACTTCTCCTGATTACAAAACTAAACTGGAAGAGGAACACGAAGCGCTTAGACTAAAAAATGTCGATTTAAAAGAGGAGGTTAACTACCTAACGGCGCAACTTAAAGAAGAAGACTGCTATGCTGAGTTAAAAGCAGACATCCAAAACCTTCGTGCGGAAAACAATGCAATTCGTGAGAGGCGTGCAGCGCTGCAAAATGAAGCGAATACAGAACGGGTAAAAACTGCAGGGGGAGATAGAGAAATTAAAAAGCGAGAAGTTAGATTTGAAAGCCAACGTTGAACAGTTAAAGATAAAGACTGAGCTGCCCCAGGACAAGCTCAGACGTGAAGCCGATCAGATGCGACGCGAGATCGACGTGCTTCGTGAGAGTTTCGTGGAGACGCAGAAGAGATATTCTGACTCTGCGCGATTTGAGAACGATTGCATAAAACTGCAAGAGGAGTTAAACACTTTGGCGATTCAAAAACTAACCTGGGAAGACAATCTGGAGGAGTTAAAATCGCAAAAACCTCAGCATAACTTCGAGGAGCTGTACGTGCAGCTGACGGCCGCGAGAGATCAAAAACGCGAAGATGTCGAACAATTGCAGAGCGAGATTTCTGACACGATCCGCAAATTGGCCCAGGAGTCGTGTTGGCAGAAAAAATGTGAAGCGATTAAGGTTTCAGAGGCAGCTTTAGACAAAGAAAATAAGCTTCTGAGCGAACATCTGGCAAAATTAACCAAATTATACAAAAAGAAATTGGTTAATTTGAAAAAGCACCAGGAAAGTGTCGCTAAATATGAAGATCTTAAAGCTAGCAATGAGCTCAAAAAGCAGGAAATTGGGAAATTAGAGCAAGACATAGTTGACCTGCGAGCTTTTGAAATCAGAAAATTGGCAAAGCTTAAAAAATCTGACGTAGCGATAGAGAAAGTAAAATCCAACTCGTATGATGTCAGACAAGAAAACTGCGAATTATGCAAACAGATTCTGATGATAGAGAACGAAATCGCCCAAAAGAAGCGCGCAATAGCTGAACTACCGAAGCTAAAATACGTAGAAAGAGCAGTTCTGCAACGACGGGAAGTCCTGAAGAAAGAATGCGCCAAATTAGACGAGAAATCCGCGCTTGTTCGTGATTTAAGAGCGGAGAATGCAAAGCGCGAAGTCGAGATTAAAAACGTTCACGAGGAGAACGAGGCGGTGCAGTCGCGGTACGAGGATCTGTACGTAGAAGTGTACGGCGGAGAAATGTTAGAAATGACAAAGAGGCGACAGACGGCGGAGTTAGAAGAGATACAGAAGCGAAAAAACAGCGCGGAATCTGAACTCAAACTGCACGAAAAAGCACCGACGAAATGTACGCAGAAAACTCGCCACCTATCGCGAGTTAAAGCATTTTTTACAACTTTTAGAAGCTAGAGCGACGTTCGCCGTGTCGGTTTGTTCGCTTAAAGACACAACGTGCAACTTTATGAAAACGGGGCGCGACTTTAGAAGCTAGAGCGATGTTCGATGTGTCGGTTTGTTGAAAAGAGTTTGCTAAAAGACACGGCGTGTATGGCGTGTAATTATGGTAACATGAGTTGGCATAAAAACACGATGTGCAGCTTTAAGAAAACGGGCGCGACTTTTAGAGGCTCGAGTTAGGTTCGCCGTGTCGTTATGGTAACTTAGTTAGCATAAAGACACGAAGTGCAGCTTTAAGAAAACACATGCGACTTTTAGAAGCTAGAGCGACGTTCGCCGTGTCGGTTTGTTAAAAAGAGTTTGCTAAAAGACACGACTTGCAGCTTTAAAAAACGGGTGCGACTTTTAGAAGTTAGAGCGAAGTTCAATGTGTTGTTATGGTAATCTTGAGTTAGCATAAAAACACGATGTGCAGCTTTAAGAAAACACGCGCGACTTTTAAAGGCTAGCACAGTGTCGTTACGGTAACAACAGTTATCGTAAAGACACAAAATGTTTCAACAGAAAAGATTTTAATAAAATAAATAAATTGCATCAACTGCTTTGCTTTTTGTGTTTATCATTGTACAGTTTCTTCACTCAAGGAAAAAAGAAACATAACATTTTAATATTCAAAAATTCCTTAGAAAACAAGTCCATTTGTAAAATTGTGTTAGCCTCATGATTTGAGTCCATAGTAAACTGAAGACAGGTGAACAGATTTCTTGGTTTGGCTTGACTGATTGTGAGAACCATAAAGAGTGCATTACAGGGTCGTTTATGTTTGAAACTCAGAGTTGACTTGTACCGCTGGTTAACTGTGCTCAAGTCTTCTCTATAAAAGGCACCAGAATAAAGCCAAAAACACACTTCTTCACGATGCCACGATTGTCTTAACCAGAGAGGGATGGAGCTATTGACTGCTCCAAGCTGGACGGTGTTGTCTTGTGTCTCCAGGTGTTTGGAGTCACCGCTCTACCATTAATCGTCTTGTTCCTCTAACGACCGCCCTCGTACTGGTGACCCCGTGTAACGACCGCTGCACAAGAACAAACGCCCCACCCACATTCCGTGAGAGATCGACCCGCCACCAGGTCCACAGCCGAGACCACTGGGACAAAATTGCCACATTAAACCAGTGACACTATTAAATTAGATAATGAGTGAACTAATATTTAATTTTATCTTTGTTTAAGCATAACTGTCTTCAATCAAGCTTTGCCAAAAAAACAAGAGCTAAAGGGATTGTTTGCCTAAAAATATGAAAAATACAAAATTTTCTTACTGGAAATGAGTAAAAAAAATACAAATTAAACAAAAAAATATATTAATTGGCAAATCTTTTCAGTCACGTATTAACACATAAAGAAATTAAAGTTGGCTGCCGTTTTTTGAGCTGAATCTACAACCAAGAGAAAAATATGTTTTTGTAATATTTGGAAAGTGAATAGAGGGCCGAATCATATCTTTGAAAGTCCAATTTGGCACCCGGCCATAAGTTGAATAGACCTGCCATAAACCTTCTAAAACACTACAAATTAACAAATGAAAAATGCCCAAAATGTTTAAATTTCTAACAATTACACATCTATCCTGTGATAAAAGTCACATTTACTGTAAAGCCCAACTCATGCTCCAAACAAACCAACTTTGTGCAGTGCAAAAAATGCATTTTTAGATTGTTTCAAATGTCTTAAAATCTGGATTTTTAAACTTTATTTTTGGTATTTTTTCTGGTTAAGATGGTTTACTTGGTGTACATAGATTATTGCCTGGAAAATTCAGACGATTTATAAAAAATACATCGTCTGTCCACCGTGTCCCTCTTTCCAATTTCTGTTGCCGAGATTGACAGATTAATTAGCCAATCAGAGATCTGCTGTATTGTCTGCTGTATGAAAACATCTGGTATATGTTATTTACAGTATATGTATATGTTTTGTAGTCATACCTGTTTGTCAAAAGTCAGAATTCAGCAGCTAAGCAGGACAGAGTCAGGTCAGTACTTGGATGGGAGACCACTGGAAGCTCAGATGAGCAAAAGTGCATTGCCGTTGACATTTAATCGATTCACTCAGTGCCAGGTCTTGCTCTGGAGTCAAACTAAAGCGGATTGGTCTCACAAAACAACCACTGTAAATGTTCAACAAAACCAGCTTCTGTTTGCTAACTTTACTGAAACTTGTCTTTGCAGAAAGCGTCACAAACCTACTCAAAAACCGACTCAAAAACCGACGACCCGCGAGTCACACTTCGACACAATGCGGTGCCACCTGCCGACAGTAAAAACACACAGAGCTCCACTTTCCTCACCTACACGTCCAGAGCGACACCTGCCAGTGGGCGGGGTCACACCTGCGAGTGGGAGGAGCCTGTGTTTCCGCCTTTATAACTCTCTGATCTCTCACAGATTCCACTCGTTGCAGAGAAAAGCGTGAATCCGAAGCCACGATGCTGACTTTTATCCAGCGGAGAGCGAGTTGGTAGTGTTTTTGACCTGTTTCGTGTCGTGGACCAGCATTAGCTCAGATGCAGAGAGACTTTTTCATCACAGGGACCACTCGGACCTGCAGAGTTTGAACCAGCACCAGGCCCAGCCCATCACAGACGCACACACAGCACAGGTGAGTGGCGACAAATGCTTTCTTTTAAAGTGAACATCAGAAGTGTCTAAGTTCTTTACCTAGAAATGCATTTTCTACGGAAGCTTACTGCATTCGTTTGAATTAAAATCAGACTCTTGTTTGTGACCTGCTGGACACAGGCTGTGCCATGTTCTATAAAATCCAAGATGATACAGGCTGGACGTGTAGTGACACAAGAAACAATCAGGAAGTGCCAGTTTGATCCGGAGTGCTGTTGCTAAACGAGTCAGAGCTGTTATATTTATTATCTTAGCCTTTACCCAACTTTCCCTAATCTTACCCATAACCACAACCCTTTTCCTATACTTATCCTGGCGTTCTCCTTAATTTAATCACCATCCCTCTGGACCAGACTATCTAGCGCAGGAGTGGGCAATTATTTTTTCCTCCGGGCCATATTCAAAACGGGTCAAGTGGCCGAGGGCCGGACCACGATCATTGCTGTAACAAATTATCATTATTGTTGCACATTTTTGGAAATCGTAGAGTTTTCAGTCTACTACTTCAACAATTTATAGTGATAATATTAGGACAACAAGCAAAGATACATGTCCATAGTCTAGTCAGTTGAATAAAAGAAATATAAAGAATCACACTTATTCTCAAAAATGTGCCGGGGGCCACATGAAACAGACCGAGGCAGCATCTGGCCCCTGGCCGCAGTTTGCCAAATTCTGATCTGGTGTTTATTACAACTGCATCACAGGAATCAACTTAGGACCTGGCTTAGGAACAGGAAAAACAGAAACTTGTACAAGAAAACAGAAACTTTTTACATTAAAACTGAATGATACATATTGCATTCATTTGAATAAAAATAATCGCTGTTTAAGGAGAAAAGTTTTAAGGACCATGTGAATTAGTAATCTATAACACATAACGTCAGTAAAACAAAAAAAAAAAAAAAAAATCACTGATCTGTTAAATCGAGTCAAACGTATTAAAAGTAAAAAGAACAATAAAAAAATATTTTATTGTTGAAATGTACACTGAACCTATCTTCACTTTTTTTTTTTTTACGTAATCAACATGAATAGTATGAACGTTCTCACTGATCAGCTAAAAAAAAAAAAAAAAAAAAAAAAAAAATAAATGAAAAAAAAAAAAAAAAAAAAAAAAAAAAACCAAGAATACAAAATCTGATAATTTTGTTTTCAGCTGTTTCTGTCCAGATACGGTCCTGAAGCCGGTGAACTGGGACGAGATCCTCTTCGAAGAACCAGACAAACCGGATTTTCCATTTCTGGAGCTGAGCGAGTTTAACATCGAGGAGGGCTCAGCTTCTCCTCACTCACGAGACCGAACCGAACAAACCGAGCCGAATCCGCACGACCCACATTCACCAGCGCGCTCCGGGAATTCCAGAAGCTCTCCGGACTTCCTGTGAGCGGGATTTTCGACGACGCCACGAGAGACGCCATGAACCAGCCCCGGTGTGGAGTCCCGACGTGGAAGCTGAAGATGTAGAGTTGAACATTCAGACGTGAACAGTTTGAAGTGGAAAATCTGGACAAGAATGTTCAGCTCTCGTCAGAGATTAAATCCAATATAGAACGTTCAAATATTGAGTTTGGAGCGGAAAGTTTGGACAAGAATAATGCAAACGATTCTTCCAAAGATGAATATTTGACCCTGTTGTAAACAATCCAGTCTTAGATACTTTTACAAACAAAATGGTAGATAATGAAAGTTTTGGAGTAAAAATTTTGGATAATCATTTGAAAATTAATACTTCTCAACGCGTTTCATCCAATTTGAAAAGACAAATGAAACAACATCAAAATTGAAAGTTTTAACCAAACTTTTGAACTAGTTTCAAATCACACTGGCTTTGATAATAGTACCTCCAAAATAGCACCTGGAAATTCAGACGTTGAACGTTTTCAAGTGGAAAATTTGGACAAGAATTTTGAAAATTCAACTGAGATTTCAAAACAGAGTAAATCTAATGTAGAACATTCAAATAATGATTTGGAGTGGAAAATTTGGACAAGAATTTTCATTTTGAATCAAACGATTCTTCCAAAGATTTTGTTGCAAATCGTACATTCTTATTTACTAATTCAGACAAAATGGCAGCTGAAACATTAGATAATGAAAGTTTTGGAGTTGAAATTTTGGATAATCATTTGCAAATCAACACTTCTCAATACTATTTTGAAAACACAAATGAATCCGAGAACTTTACTAAAGAAACAATCTCAAAATTTGAAAGTTTTGAACCAAATTTTGATCTAGTTTCAAATCAAACTGACTTTGACTACAGCACCTCTAAAATAACAATTCAAATTCAGACGTTGAACGTTTCAAGTGGAACATTTGGGCAAAAATTTAGAAAATTCATCTGAGATTTCAAAACACAATAAATCCAATGTAGAACATTCAAATACTGAGTTTGGAGCGGAAAATTTGGAGAAGAATTTTCAGATTAATGCAAACGATTCTTCCAAAGATGAATATTCTGACCCTGTGTAAACCGTACAGTCTTACATAATAATACAGACAAATGGAAGCTGAAACATTAGATAATGAAAGTTTTGGAGTTGAAATTTTGGATAATCATTTACAAATCAACACTTCTCAATACTATTTTGAAAACACAAAAGAATCTGAGAACTTTTCCCAAGAGTCAACTTTAAAATTTGAAAGTTCTGGACCAAACTTTGATCTAGTTTCAAACCACACTGGCTTCTTTGATACTAATATTTTCAAAAAGGTGATTGAAAATTCAGATTTGGAACATTCTGGAGACAAAATATTGGACCAGAATTTTGAAACCAGTTCAAATTACTTTTCAGAACAAGATATAAACCATCTAAATTCCAATGGAGAGACAACATTTCTAACAGTTTGGATCTAGTTCCAACTCAAGCTAGATTTGATAACAGCCCTTCCAAAACAACGACCGAAAACTTAGATTTGAACATTCTGGGGACGAAATATTGGATGAGAATTTAAACACAAGTTCAGATGTTTTAGACAATTATTCAACTATAAATTCCAGAGAGAAAAACTCACAAAATTAAAAACAATTTAGCTGCAAATCCAAACATCTCTGGTAAAACTGCTGCTAAAAACTCGACAGAAACTTCAGAATTTGACATTTTGGAAAGTAATTTTGAGACTAGTGCAAGCAATTCTTCTGAGGAAATGCACAATTTGGAACATTTTGGACCTGAAGTTAAGGAATGGCGTGTAAATAATCACAACAGTTCAGACGAAAATGTGACTTTTGGAGATTTGTTAAACTTGAATGAAAAAACGTTGGTTTTACAAGCGATTTCTATCTGACTTCAAATGTTTCCGACGATAACAATCATGGCAAATTGCGTTTTCAAGCTGACTTTGAAGAATCGGATATTGAACTTTCTGGATTTGGAAATCTTAACACAAGTTTTAATCCAAACTACAACTTGAAATCACTGGAAATTCTGATCCAAAGTTAAATGATGCAATATTTAGGCAAACTTTTGACAGTTCTGTACGAGAAGAGAATGAAACAGATTTCTACAAAGATGCTTTAAACATTCCAAACACACTTTACTTGATTTTAATGATCTTGATTTAAATTTTACACACAATTCTACTGAAATTTTATAAACAATGGATTTCTAAATGACAAAAATGTAACTTTTGCCAATTTAAGCAAAACAAATTCTGATTCTGACCCAATTTCTGACGCGACTTTGCTCCAAAATTCAACATTTTCCAGTGAAATTATAAATCCTACTGTGAACGGTTTAAATTTTACAAACTTTTACTTTTTCAATGAAACAAATCAAAATGTTACCAGCAGTTTTGACCCAATTTATAATCATTCAAATCTAGAAAACCAGCAACAATTTATGGACAAATCATTTAATAAAACAATCAGCAACAGTACAAACTTTAAACATTTTCCAAACAACGAAAGCGACTTTAGTTCGTTGACCGATTTTCAGACAAGTGGCAAGAACCTAATCGCCAACGTCACTTCTAACTCAAACCAGCATCAAATTAGTAAAAATGTATTTATCGAAACAGGAAACATTGACAGCGGAACAAAGACAAATTCTTCTTTTAATGTTGAAATCTTGGACAACGAAATTAACTTTGATTCTGCTTCCAGTTTGGATCCGACGTCTAAAGACACTAATGTAGAAAAAACGCTCCAAGACGCAACATTTTCCAACGAAACTTCAAATTCTGCAGGAACCATATTCAATTATATGAAGCTTTCTAATGAAACTAATCAAAAATCAATCGCCAACGTCACTTCTAACACCAACCAGCAACAAAATATCCAGAATAAATTATTTGAAACTGGTAAAAGTGAGAAAAATTACAACTTTGACTTCATTTCTAATGACACTGATGTAGATACAAAGCTCCAAAAGACATTTTTTAATGACACTGTGAACAATTTCAACTCCAGCAGTGATTCTGACCCAGTTTCTCTTGAATTTTTGTATCCAAATAGTTCTGACGATAGAGTTGTTGAAACTAGAGAGTCTGTTACTGAATGTCAAGGCTTGTCCAACAAAACTGACTTTAATTCAACTAGTGACAATGACAAGACAAAAGGAATTATTAACCAAAATAGTGCAGATACAGTTGAGAAAAGTGAAATGACAATTGGATATTCTACCACCAATTTTGACCCAGTGGCCAACGTCACTTCTAATAAAATCCAGCAACAAAATCTCCACAATAACATATTTGAAACTGGTAAAATAGAGAAAATGACAACTCTGATGTAGATACAAAGCTCCAAAACACATTTTCAAATGACACTGTGAACAATTTAAACTCCAGCAGTGATTCTGACCCAGTTTCTTACGAATTTATGCATCAAAATAGTTCAGTCTTTGAAACTAGAGAGTCTATTACTGGCAATTTAAATGTTCAAAACTTGTCCAACGAAACCAACCAGGTAACTACAAGTGACAATGACAAGACAAAAGGAATTATTCACCAAAATAGTACAGATAAACTTGAGAAAAGTGAAATGACGATTGGAAATTCTATTGATCCAATCGCCAACGTCGCTTCTAACACCAACCAGCAACAAAATATTCACAGTAACTTATTTGAAACTGGTAAAAGTGAGAAAAGTTACAACTTTGACTTCATTTCTAATGACACTGATGTAGATACAAAGCTCCAAAAGACATTTTTAATGACACTGTGAACAATTTAAACTCCACCACTGATTCTGACCCAGTTTCTCTTGAATTTTTGCATCCAAATAGTTCTGACGATAGAGTTGTTGAAACTAGATCGTCTATTACTGAATATCAAGGCTTGTCCAACGAAACTGACTTTAATTCAACTAGTGACAATGACAAGACAAAAGGAATTATTCACCAAAATAGTGCAGATAAACTTAGGAAAAGTGAAATGATTATTGAAAATTCTACCACCAATTTTGACCCAGCCGCCAACGTCACTTCTGATAAAATCCAGCAACAAAATCTGGACAAAGCAGTCTCTGAAACGACAGAAATGGACCAGAACGATAGAGTGAACCGAAGGAAGCGTCACCTGGCCGCTCTGGTGTCCAAACGCAGCAGCAGGAGGAGAAGAAGCAGGAGAGATGCGGAGGGTTACGTGGCGTTCTCAAAGACAGTCCTAAGATGGCGTCTGATGGGAGAAGGCTACAGCAGTCAGCTCTCGGTGGAGGAGCAGAGGTACGTCTTCAGGCTGGCCTTCAGGATGTGGAGCGAGGTCTGCCCGCTGGAGTTCGTCGAGGACACCGCGTCGCCGCTGGAGGAGATCGACATCAGGCTCGGATTCGGGACGGGTGAGAAACATGCATTAAGTAAGAGATTTTAACCAGCTGTTTTGACATTGTTTCTGATCAAAAAATACAGCTGGAGTTGTGTTTAGATTGAGGTGTGACCAAGACAACTATTCACCTTATTCTGCCCCACCCACTTTTCTTGGCAGTGCACTTCCTGTTTAGCTCTGTTAAGGCAGCTTACATGTTAGCTTGTCTGTCCTGCAGGCGAACTTGAATAGGTGTAGTTTTTTTCACCGTCCAACTGTGTGTTTCGGGTCAAAATTGAATGATCTACTCGTTCATTTTGCAGTTATCTGTGCAAAAACCGCGACTGTGCTGCGGCGATGGTCAAACGCAGTCAGTGCACTTTTAGTTCCTGCCCAAGTCACATCGTGTTGACGCCACAGTCGAGCCGCCAGGTGGGATTTATGAACTAGTATAGTAGTCAAGACTGCACTAGATGAGACCAGAACCTTTCCGAGACCACAGAGTCTCAAGACTGAGAAAAGACTGAGGTGCTTTGAGGTCCGAAACGAGACCAAGCACAGTTCATCGAGACCAAATCAAGACCTTTGTTGAATTTTTAAACAATTATGAGTGTCTACATGGTGTTATTGTGAAGTGCTTATTACAAACTGTGTCTGGACAGGTCACTACTCTGGGTCATGAACTTTAGCAGAGCATGGTGCTAATGAAAAGTGGTCTTGGTGTCTAAATCAAGACAGAGTCCAAGACCAAGTCCAAGATAAGACTGAGTCCAAACACCCACGAGACCAAGACGAGACCAAGACCTTAAAAAAGCAATCTCAGTACGGGTCTTATGATCAAGTGTAACCAGTTCATTAAATATAATATTGTGATTACACAAAAGTGGCTTTCTGTTGCTGTTTGTTCTACATACCTGGCATTCAGTCACTGAGCTGTCAAGGGTCTGCCCACGTTTCTTCTTCGTGTGTCCCTGCAGTGCACTGGTGTAAACTGGGGATTAGAACTTCCTCTTCCTTTTGCAAATCCCCGTGGTGGAAAAGGTTGGTCATCCCGTGTTTTAAGTCCATTTTAATCATTATTTCACCTTTATACTATATAATACTAGTATTATATAGTATAAATACTATACTATACTAGTATATATGCTATACTATTTAAGTCACAATTAAGCCTTTAAATTGTTCCTTTGTTTTTAATTTATTGACGTGAAGAAGCACATGTTGATTCTGTTCACTTTTATTGTAATCCAGATTAAATGGAGACCGCCTCAGGGCACTCAGCTGTGTCGTGTGGTTCACTCCTGCGCCAACAATCATAAACCAGAAAACAGAATGCAGAAAGAACACACCGGTCACACAAGACCGGTCTCGAATACTAAACAAGAAGTACCAAGAAAAGTGGGCAGGGCAGACTGTAGTGAATAGTCTGATGTGTTGTATTCACAGTCTGTTTTTGTTGATTGACAGGGCGACACTTGGGCTGTAAGCAGAGGTTTGATGGTTCAGGCAGAGAGTTCGCTCACGCCTGGTTCTTAGGAGACATTCACTTTGACGACGACGAGCACTTCACTGGACCCAGTGCTGGCAAAGGCATCAGTCTGCTTAAGGTGATCGGAGTTTAAGTCTGGACACATCTGAGGGTTTATAAAGACCAAATACAACGCTGGTTTGTCTGGGTCCAGGTGGCGGTGCACGAGATCGGACATGTCCTAGGCCTCCCTCACATCCACAGACCCGGATCCATCATGCAGCCCAGTTATCTGCCTCACGAGTCCAGCTTCGAGATGGACTGGATGGACCGCAAAGCCATACAGAACCTCTACGGTCAGAACTGATCTTATACGTGTCCTAATTAGGCCTGGGCAATATCGGGATAAAAATCAAATCATGAGCTCACTGTTGTGACAATCTGCTTTTTGGTGAAATCGTCAAATACAGACAATTATTTCCAACCTACTTCTCTCAGCCTCAGAGTTGCCAAATTTGTTTCTTTATAACGAATTTGGGTGTCTGTTTTTAATAGTCTTATGAGTGTTGAAGGTCATGTGTTATGGTGCGTTCCCACCGGACAGCGTCTTTGCGTTTTTGTGTTCATTTTCAATGTTAAGTCAATGTAAACCCACGTCTTGAGCGTTCAAGCTTGGACAGAGACAGCAAAAAGACACTGCCTGGAAGAGGAAAAAGTTGTGCGATCAGGTAAGTTAAGTTTTATAAATGCAACAAGCCTCTTTCTCCCTCCTTCTCCCTCTCAATGTGATCTGTCTACGAGCAAAACAAAGCCTGCAAATAAGCGGGAGCTCGAAGAAGCGCGTTGGGGCATTAAAAGTGTCTTTTGTCCCCCAACGCCTCGACGCACATTGGGGCATTTTGGACGCCTATTGGGGCGTCAGCTTCGAAAATGTTCTGAGTCAAAATACGCTTTTACACGCGAAATTTTATGCATATACGCTGTCCGGTGTGAACGCAGCATTATAGCTTCAGGTCCAGTTCCAAGTGAATTTTAGCAAATTTTCAAGTTTGATTTACAAAACTATGTCGAATGAAACATGGATTTTAGCATATTTTTAAAAGCATCGCGAAAATAGTATTATCACACAATGTTCTAATTAATCAATTATTTGAAAAAGTATTTCTGGGCTGAGGACGTTTGTCTAGGGATTTTTTCAAAGGGCTTTGTTGTGTTTATCTCTGAAATTCTGGCAATACTGGTAAAGGAGGAAAGGAGGAACTTTCAGAAAAAGCAGATGATTGTATTCACCTCAAAACAAAAGACAATAGTCTACAAGAATTGTGACAAAATCAAAATCGTGATCTGTCTCCAGGAAAATCATGATAATAATTTTTTGCCGTATTGCCCAGCCCAAATACAACTTCTGTCTTTATGTCTGTTCAACTGCGTGTGTTCCTGCAGGAGGCTGTAGGGGGCGCTTCAACACGGTGTTTGACTGGATCCGCAGAGAGAGGACGCCCCGCGGTGAGGTGGTGATCAGGTTTAACACGTACTTCATGAGGGAGGGCTGGTACTGGCTCTACGAGAACAGAAACAACAGGACGAGGTATGGAGACCCAGTGTCTCTGCAGAGCGGCTGGAGAGGGCTTCCTCTGAGCGGGATCGACGCGTTTGTGCACGTGTGGAGCCGCCGCAGCGACCAAGTCTACTTCTTCAAAGGTACATTGACAGACAGAGAAAGACGTTGGCTGAATAGTGTTCTATCTATGCTCGTTCAGACCCTGTGTTTACCCAGTTTTGACCTCACACGTTTGATCTCCGGCAGGTTCTCAGTTCTGGAGGTACGACACAGACCAGGACCAGGTCTTCAGGAGAGACTCAGACGGACAGACTTATCCCAGGCTCATCTCAGAGGGATTTCCTGGAGTTCCTTCTCCCATCGACACAGCTGTGTTCGACCGCAGAGACGGAACATTTACTTCTTCAAAGGAGCTCTGGTGAGAAAACACAATGTTCACACTAGATTAACTAACCCTTAGTTTAATTATTTTAGACTTTTGTTGAGAGTTTCCGGTTTCAGAAACAGATTTGAAGCAGGGTTAGATCACAGGCCTGGTTTGAGGGACTAGGGCTAATGGAAACATGTCTTCAGAGTCAGTTTACAAGTTTATTTGAGGAGAAAAGTCATGATTAAAGCTGGTGTACCCTGAACTGGGTGAACTGGGCAGTTACCTGGGCACCATCTGGTGATGAGGTCACCAAATTGCAACCCTAAACATGAAAATAAAGTTCTACCACTTAACTATTGTCAACAGGAGACATATTCATTGAGTTATGACCACAAATGGATGATGAACTTGTACGACTGCAACTACGATGGCGATAGAAGCGTCATAAAACATGAGGCGTTTTGTTCTGACTAAAATTTTCTGCTTTAGTGTTTCTGTTCATAAATCCTGCGTGAGGATGAAACTTATCGGTTGTGTTCAAAAGGGCAGAGGGAGCAGTGTCGAAGAGGAAGGGAGCAAAGGGCTGAGGCTCTACTACAGTTTGAGCCCCAAAGAACTTGAATCCTGCGGAAGATATAAACTACACATTGTAGTTCAAAATTACGTATAAGTTAACAATTGTAAGAGAAGCATTAATTGGTCAAAAATACTCCAGATTGCAGGAAATTGTGTCTTTTTTTCTTTGTAAATTCAAATATTACCCTGTCTTCAACAGAGATTAGAGCCAAAAGAGCCAAAAAGTCTAAAACTTAAAGGGGAGGGTAAGGGGGATCTTGCCATAGGGCACCAAAAAGGCTAGGGCCGGCCCTGGGTGTACCTAACTTTCATTTGTGCAATCCAATTAAATTCATTGGGTCTTTGTTGTAGTTATGTGTTAGTTTCTTATGAACAGACCTCTGTTGGATTCATACTGCACACTGGTCCTTCTTAGTGTCACTTGGTGTTTCTGTGAAGTGTCTGGTCAGCTGGTTTACAGGTTTTGTTCTACTTGGGACAGTAGGACGATGGCGCCATCTGCAGTCCAACCTCTTCAGAACTGTGTCCCAGGTGTGAGAAAGTAGGTACACCCCTTCTTCCCGATTTACAGTCTGTCTGGCGTTTTCGGATTTCAATCCAGCGATGGAATTTGTTGCTTTCAATGCCTATGACTCTGACCAAAACCTGTATAAACCAGCTGAACAGACATGTCACAGAAACAATGTCAAAAATTGATAACTTTAAACGTTAAACCTGCTTTTCAAAACTTTAATGATATAAACACGCTCTCTCTCTCTCTCTCTCTCTTTCTCTCTCAGGTGTTTGCCTTCAGCGTGGACTCTCACCGCCTGGCTCGTGGTTTTCCTAGACCTCTTCGCTCCGTGTTTCCCTCCTCATACCCTCAGGACCATCCTGAATCCGGCCTGGACGCGGCGTACTTCTCTTACTTCCACAACACTCTGTTTCTGTTCAAAGACACAAGTTTCTGGAGAGTTTCAAACGCCCGGGACCGGAGGAGACGCCCGTACCTGCCCAAGAACGCGCTGTTACCACGGAAACAGATCCACGAGCACTGGTTCGACATCTGCAACGTGCATCCGACATCGCTCAAACTCAACCCCTGAAGAGAAAGAGATTTTAGACCAGAGACTCAAACTCAATGGAGCTCAGGGCAAAATGAATAAAGTCAGTAGGTAGTATTGGGTCAGTTACTGTAAAACTGTAATGCATTATATATCACTACATACAGGGAGAAAAACATATTACATTTGTATTACAATATTACTGTCTTAAATTGTAACCGAGTTACACTACTGTGAGTTACTTTGAGCTAATCACACATTTGTTAAGACCAATCAAGTTTACACTCAATTAATTTATAAAAATGTGACGTCACAATACATTTTCCACATAATATATTATTCACCTTTAGGTCAGCACACAGTATTTTAGTGGTGTTTTGTTCCTGAAGTGTCGCTTTCAATATATTTCAATATAATATAACTTAAGTTACTCAGATTGTAACTAGTAATATATTGTCAACATTTTTACAAGTAATGACTTACACTAGGCCTACTTAATCCTCAAAAGGGGAATATATTATAGAAAATGTTATTAGGCCATGACTTTGTTATATTCTATAAAGAAAGTTATTATCGGCTCTATAGAGTATAATATGATAGGCCTATAGTGGGATTTTTTGTTTATCAACACGGGCGATGCACGCGCCTCCTGCCTCCAGAAAGAGCCTCCGCTCATAGACACAAACAGTGGAAACAAGTCAAAAAAAGCACCGTGAGTTTATCACTGTGAGAAAAAAAAGTTCTGCTGCTAAATCGACCTTTATGAAGGAAATTTGACCCTACAGTCCATGAAAGTTACTTTCAGGTGAAAAAACAGCAAGAAAAACAGTGTTTCAAGCTTCAGGAGACAGACGTCTGTCAGACCAGTTCAGACCTGATCCAAGCAGCTGCTCTCGTCCTGTTTTGTTGTTTTAATCAAAGAAGTTTCCCCAGCTAAGCAGATGGAGAGCGGCTCTTCTTCTGGCTAACATATGCGCAGTAGAGCGGAAAGTGACGTAGACCGAAAATCCCTCTATATGTCCATAATCATTCTTTCATACTGTTTATTGGAAGTTGGAAACTTTGGACAAATTGTATGTAATTTGCAGTATTGTACAGCATTTCAGAGATTTTATAGACACTAGGTATATAACGCTAAAATTATTCTGTTCAAATTGTTTTTTGCAACCACTATCAATACTACTCATCCCAGGGGTCACATAATATCGATTTGTGGGCCAAATGCAGCCCCTGGGCCACGAGTTTCAGAACCCTGTTTTAGACAATTGAGATTCTGAATCTCAGTGGGATTTCCTGGTTAATTTACTTGGTTGCATTAGACCCTATTTTTATTGTATTGTGATTTTTGTTTTGAAACTATGGAGTTTTTAACAGAAGATTTCATAGCATATCAGGCAAGGTCACTTTGACTATTACATCTTTCCTATTTCTTTGCAGTCAGTAGCTCTAATTCGACTCCTGATGTGGGAATCACATGAATGTCAATTGTGATCTTTTGTCAGCTAAGAATTAACCCTTTTTTATGTATGTGTGTACTTTTGTATTTATTTATTTTAAACAAAAACAGGTTTACATTGTCTGTTGGCTGAACTCAAAGATACAAGCACACGAACAACCAGTATTATTATTTTAGTTTGTTTTAATAAAATAATCATCAATTTTGAATGAACATTAAGTGTTATAGAACGAAATAAATCACAAATGCTGGAACTTGGGTTGATTTTCTTTCAAACACAACTGTATTGATGCAAAATTTGACAAATAAATAACTTTCCATGTTAAGTTTATAAACCGTTTGAAAATAAAGTGCACAGAAGAACAGGTTACATGACTTTTCAGGAAAATTATATTATATTGATTATATTTAAAGTGACACAGTGTAACTCAACTTAATTCAAAAGAAATACAAAGTTTAAACCATATTTAACAAGAACAAATAGATTTTATGCCATAATTATATTTAAAAAAATATCGTCCAGGGAGCAGCTTTTCCATGCGAGCCTGCTCAGTTCAAAACCCAGATTTTGATTATTCAGTGCAACAAAGAAATATAAATTACAAAACCATGCTTTTCTGTAATGTGACGTTAAAAAACCATATAATTGGCAAAACATCTCAAAAGTATCAGATACATTTAGGGCTGCAACTAACTATCTAATGCTAATCGATTAGTTGGGGGATTACTCTTGTGATTAATTAGTTGTTTAAAATGCAAAAGTCACAAAGTTTTAACACATTTTGATCCAAACAAAGGTGAAGTATTGTGGCTTGAGGAAATTTTGGAGGTGTAACCTACAATTACAGACAAAATAGTACTGGAGAAAAAATGGACTAAAATTAAATAAGACCATGAGTTCGTAACGATCCAATTATTATTATTTTTTTATGGCAAAAAAAGAAGCTACTATACTTAAAATAATCATATAATAACATAACATTTTGAAACGTATAGTGAAGTGAATCATTTAAAGTTTTGCATTTGACCTCATTTTAAAGGGGTCCTATTATGGAAAATGTATTATTTTAAGATGTTAACCTTATTATAGTGGCCTCCCTTCACCATTAGTTTACTCAAAGATATATTTGAATAGAAAAATATTAAAAATATATAGAAAAAAACAGAAAAAAAAACAACTGGAATGCTGCACAAGTGTACCCTGGTGCTCTTCAGGCTTTGGGATAAAAGTCTTCTTGAAGCAAAACAAGAAAACAGAGGCACTCAAAGATTTTTACATTTGGAGATTTTTAAGTTAGGAGCTAACTTGCCCAGATCAAGGCCGAACAGGCCGAAACGTGTAGGTGTTTTTGTAACCCTTTGCCATGTGTAATAAAGGCTTTTACATTTTTGTAAAAATCCCTGAGGGCCTCAGTTTCCTTGTTTTACTTTATATTTGAATTTAAGCCTGCATGTTTAAGTAATCTTGTATTGTTCTTCAGCTGGAGCTGAAGTGCTTAGCAAATCCCTGTTCTCACTCACCACCTATCCCCTCCCACTTGCCTGTATTTACCTGATATACTGTATTTCAAAAGATTAATACTTAAAGTGAAGCATATATAGTTCAAGACTGCCCCAAAGCCACTTTACAACAATAATAATTAGTTATTTAAAATCCGTTGCATCTCACAATTAAATTTTAAAACGAAGAGGCGGGGCTTATCAGATCTGCAATTTTGAACAGGAAGTCAGAAGGAAGAGCCGTTTCTATTTTCAAGCTGTTTCAGATCAATTTTGTGTTTTACAATGAACAAAGGGTAAATTACTGATCTGCACATGTTCTAGTTTCTTACTAAATAGTTGGAAAAAACACAATAGGTCTCCTTTAAAAAAAAACGCAACTTGTATTAAAAAAACCATAAGTGTTTTGCCCAAGGACACAATAGTCTGCGTTCTACATGATATAAAACCAGTACAATTGTATCACACAGAAACACACCACCTCTGACACTAAGATGATTACAACAAAAATCCCCACAGATCTGATTGCACTGTCCAGCCTGGAGTTAGATTTAGGCTTTTGCTTTGCCATTTTCTCATTCACAACACTTTCCTTCAACAGTTTTGGGACCAATAATTGTGTCAAATTCTCTTTTTCTTTCTCCGGCTTCACCGTTTTAGTCAGAACTTCTTCCTTTGTTTGTTTTCAGTTTAGTTTGCATCTAAAAAGTTGACTTGCCTTGCTTTTTGGTTTGAACACTTGCCTTTAGCTTGAAAAAACCTTGTCCCATCTTGGGCTGAGTTTTAGTTTTTTGTCCAAATTTGAAGCGTTTGGCAGAGAAAAAGTTCTTGATCGGGTGCTTTGATTTTCTTTCTCAGTCGGATTTTGAAAAGTTCCCTCCAGTTGATCTTAATCCGTGGTAGTCCTGGTTTAGTTCTGGATTTGAGCTCCTTCTCTTGGATTTTGGACGGTTTGTGGACTGAACCAAGTCTTGGGTCTCTTGTGTGTTCTGTTGCTGCAGGTTTTGGGTTTGAACACATGGTGGCGCCCTAAACACAGAAACAGTAACAAGAAATACATTGTTAGAAGAACCTTCTGAGATATTTCAGGACTCATTCATTGTTTGTATTTTAATATTTTGACCCAGTTCCTCACAATTATCCCTTTGTCAGTCATTGAGCTATAATTTAAAAACATGTTAAGACTATTATAGTTGAATATAAACAAAAATCCCTGTGTAAAAGCACAATTTTAAGATGTGACTTGACAAAAACATATTAACCTTATAACCTTTTAACAATTTCAAAATCAGGTTGTTCTTTGAGGAGATATAGAATATAGTGTTTTTTCCATGTATTTAGAAAAAAAACTACATCATGTAGATCAGTAATTTACATTTTGTTCATTTAAAAACACAAAAGCTTAGATACTGTATATAAACAGACATAGCCTATTGACTTCCTGTACAACTATAGAATTAATAGGACCAACCTCGTCATTGTAAAATTTACTTGTTAACTTTGAAATGTATGCAGTTGGAGTGTAGCTACATGACCATTTTGAATCATATTTTACTTGGAACCTGTTTTTTGTAATCTAAATAGGATGGGCGAGGATAGGTGGGAGGGTGAAAACAGAACTTTTCTGACTACTGAAGATGCAGGATAATACAAGATTATAATAATAATAATTATGCATTGGATTTATATAGCGCTTTTCAAGACACCCAAAGACGCTTCACAATTATGCATTATTCATTCCATACTGGGTGGTGGTAAGCTACTATTGTAACCACAGCTGCCCTGGGGCAGTGATCTGACGGAAAGCGATGTGCTGCACGCACGCTTTGCGTCCATCACACGCCAGAACTATATATGCAATGGTGTGGAATTGTTTGCCTAAGGACACAACCAAGATGTTCTCCTTGTCTGCCCCACTTGGAATTAGGTCCTCTGCGGTCCTTCATCGGATTACTGCCCAGGCCCACCTGCTTAGCTTCTGAGATCTGACGGATTCAGGCTGGCATGCTGGTATGGTCCACTCAAGATTTATCAACATGTACAACTAAATCTAAATACAACTGGAGAGAAAACTAATGATGGAGACACTGTGTATGAAATGCAAGAAGAAGTAAATTATTGCGTAAAATGTTTCTTTAAATAAACAGATATTTAGGTTTTCAAGCTCTTAGCATAATTGCACACTTTGTATTCTTTAGCAACACCCAGACTACGGCATAGCACAACAGCAAAATTATCATCTTTTAAACTTATTTGTTAGCTGTATCTGTTAATTGTTTTTATGAATTTAGAATTACTATCTCACTAAAGTTTGCCAGATGGGCTCCAGTGCACGGAATTTCTAGTTGGCTTTCAACGCTTCAAAAATAGCTTACTTCGTAATGTTCGACCACTTTCCTGTTAGCGTACCTTTGAGACACAAAATTTTATTGGGTGTTTTTCTTTTTTTAAAACACAAAGTGTCCTTTGGTGAAAATTCCTCTGCAATATGTAAAGTCTTTAACATGTTTTCAGTAAAATTTAGCCACAACTGTTCTGATCTAAGAATTTATTTGTTATTTATGAGGTTTTCACGACATCCGTCTTAAACGACTAAATCTCTCTTTAGATCAGACAGTTTTGGTAAATGTTACAGATAACATGTTAAGACTTGCATATTAGAGGAATTAATTCACCAAAGCGACACTTGTATGCGTTTTAAAAAAGACATAATTGGGTCTAAATGCTAAACCTAACAGGAAGGGTTCGTACATACAGAAGTGTAGCATTTCTTGAGTACGCAGCCAACTGAAATTCGTGCACGGAAGCCTGGGCTGTGTGCACGGGAATTTCATGGGCTTGCCGATTGTTTCAAATAAATGCTTAACTTTGTAACAACACATTCCTGGTTACGATTAGCATTTAGACACAACTTATGCCTTCTTTTTTAACACAGAGTGTCTCTGATGAATATTCCTCTGATTATGTAAAGTTCTTTAACATGTTTTTCTTGTAACATCACCACAACTGTCTGTTTCTAAGAGGATTTATTAGTTTTAAACTTGATGTTAGTGAAAACCTCTTGAAGAAGTATTGAACAGAAGTCGTGTATGTACAGGATGTAGTATTTTAACCAAAAACAAGACAACTGCACTCAGCAATAGAATGCTTTGTGACAGGCAGATCGGCCCCCGAGAGAATGACCCCCTGCGTCTATTTGCGCATGCGCCGGATAGCGTAAATTGTCGAATGCCGATTAAGTCCTCGATTCAGCTTTGATTTGATTATTTAATAATTATTTACGACTGGAATTAGTGATTTATATTGATATTTGAGGTTTTTATGACGAATTTAAGCTAATACAGGCTTGAGCCGAAGCTAGCTGATGCGTGTTCAAGGAGGTGGAACTGCGTCGGCCACGGCGAGATGCATAAAATTAGCAGGCACAAGACTTTTTTGTTGGTCTTATCAAGGGCATTTTTTCAGTAATTACTTAAGGTATATAACGTGCTTACAGCCAATAAACATTTTATATTTTATTCTTGATTATTCTATTAAGTGTAGCCTTTATTGTTAGTTTTTTTGGTAATGGCTTGCTTACTGCTAGGTGGCCTATAATATATTTAGATGTAGACTCATAATCTATCATACTTCCTCGATCTATAGGTGTGACTTGATACTGTCATATTATTTAACACTATAGCAATTCATGACGTCTAAAATTAATCTTAGCTGGTTATTAATGGTAGCTTTTAATATCAATAAAAATCAAAAATGGCAAGGCCTATTTTCGAAAAGCTTATTTTATTCTTTTACATGATATGTTAGCAATTATTTATTGTTATGCTTGTGGATGGTGTATATTCCTCTTTAATAAAAAGCACCTTTTGAAGATGGGATCATTTACCTCAGCCTTATTAGCGGCCTAAATTGTAGCACTGCATTATATCGTTTGCATCTTCCGTTTGTCGATCCAATCGATTTTGATTTGCATGCTTGTAGTTAGGCTATACTTTCCCAGTTAGCCTATCTCATCTGATGCTAGCTCCGCAAGCATTTCCTCACCGCATGGCTCCTCGTGCCTTGACTTTGTTGCTGTAATATCGAGCCTGTTCCAACAGCTATAGTGTGAAAAGATATTCTTGCAAGATGTTTGTACCCCCCATGTCCTCGAGAGGCGCGTGTTTGCTGTGCGCGCCAATGCAGTTGTTGAGCGCAGGTCCATTAATGGCAGTCGCTTTCCACCAGCCAGGCTTAGTAAGTGCTCTTGCTATGCTTTTCATAGAATTTTCTCCTGTTTCTAACATTATATTTTGATGAAAGAATAATACTTAATAAGTTCCTCTCCGTTTGAGACGTCTGTGATGACCCCGATTGGACAGCGTCGCCATAGCAGATATAGGGAGAGACGACCCGCATAAGCCGACTGATACCTCTTTCATCATATCTATCCTGTCTTTCTGATGATCAGGTTGCTGAGCCTGAGTTATAAATAATATATATTTTTTTTTTCCCAATTTAACCTGAATTTCACAAATGCTCTGCCTTAGACGAAGATTGTAATNCAGATTTTAAAACAGGACCTATCCCGTTGATTTCTCTGTAAACCCTAAGTGCCATTCAATGCTAGGTTTTGTAGGCCGTGTCCTATTGACCTAACACAATTATGACAATTAAAATTAAATAGGCTATAAGGCTAAACACATACTCGCGTTATCAGAAAAGATATAGATGACCTAAACAACCAAAATCTTAGAACAAAATAACCGCAAACGCATCAGGCGTTCCTTAGTGGCATTACGAGCGAGCAGTGACTCAAAACGATCGTCAAAGTCTAAAATGCATTTTTGGCCATTTATTAAGCAACGAGCAGGGCAGACAACGTAAGGAACCTTCCAACGCTGATTAAAAAAAAAGTGCCGCCAAAATGCTGCTACAACCTTCACTATTTATCACATTTTATCTAATGAAAAAAAGAAATAAATAATAATAGGAAAAAACTGTGCCAAAAAAAAAAAAAATAACAGAAATAATAATTAAATAATCAATAATAAATAATAATAATAAACTATTATCATTACTGGATAACATTATGACATTGAAGAACATGAAAAACTACTGGAATAAAAATCAATACATTTGTAAGTAAAGGACAAAACAGATTTAATTTAAAACTAGAGCAATAATATTAATGTATATACTTAAGAATTAAATAAACTGAATTAATACTTATATATGTTTTATCCTCATTTTATATTATTGTTTATAAATATTAAATAATTAGAAGCTATGTCATTAAGCCCATTTTATTCTAATTCATTAACTTAAATAGACTAATAGATGACTTAGACAGCAAAAAACTTGTCTTGCTTTATGAATATACTTTTAATGATTTGATCGCTTATTTATGGTTAACAGTGAGAGAATCTCAATACACAGCTGTTATACTGTGGGCCTAGCCGTTTCACCTCTCCTTTAGCGCATCAGCTAACTAACGGTTTTTATTAAGACTACGTTAGCATTAATAATTTGCCCAAATGACAAAACACACAAATATCATATAACTACCATAATCCGTCACCAGTATATAAAAAATAACGCTGACACTCTGGAATACGACTGTTCACCTGCACTTGAAGCTGGGGGGGGGGGTGGGGCCGCGGCTCGATCTGGGCAATGCGCAAAATTGAGCAGGCGGGGTCGCTTCTCTTCGGGGCCGATTCTGCCTGGTCAGCGGCTTTACACTGCAATTATATCACCATTTTAAGCTAACGGGTTAGCAGCCGACTGTCCGGAAGTGGGCAATGACTCCTCCTTTTACACCTGCGCCTACCTACCCCGTGAGAAGTGCATGCACAGGCCGAAATTAAACACATAATCTGTAAGTATAAAGTTAATATTATTCATATTGATATTTATGAATGTATCTTACAAAATTTTGCCAATAGAAAACCCAAAGGACGGCACATTTATTTATCGGCCATTTTAAGCTAACAGATAGAAGCCGGACTAACGTTAACAGTTAACTATGCAACTAACAAACAGCTAGCTTAATCTGGCATTTACGGCTTTAAACAGTAATCTCATTTTGCTTTGTTGAAATGCTGTAAGGGAATTTTGTGTTTAACGGTGTAGTTTTCGTCTGTGTTTAATAAAAATTTCAATACGAATAGAACAATGTAAAAGAAGTAAAGCTAAAGGTACAAAGTGTGCTGCTAACAGGTACGAAGTGGGCAATGGACAAGAAGTGCACGTGAGCTGATAGTAGTTTGTGAGTTTCTTCTCTGTTCAATGTGACCCCAGTGACCCACGCAAGCGACACACAACCCGGACAAAAATCCTCCTACCGTCACTTTTCCGAGCTTCATGTTGTTCACCGCGGAGCTGCACGTGCGTGGGGCCGGGTCCGCGGTGTGTGCAGCCGAGGAGGACACGACACCGGGACCACCACGGAGACACCACGCCGGGGAAAGACTTCTGAACAGTTAAAAACTCCCTCCCTTGATCAACTCAGACATCAGAGCAGGTTTGCACTGAGTGAAACCGAAAAATATGGACTGGATTTGAATGACTCAATAAATTAGCAGAATGGAGTCAAATCTGGACATTAGCATAAGGTGCAAAGAATAATTTCACATATAGCCATTAGACATTGTTTAACCAGTCTCGGTTGGACAGAATGGAGGCTAGGGACAAACAAAACATAACCAATAGATTTTGAGAACACCTCATGTTGAAACACTTTCATGTGGTGTGCAACATTGAAGCATAGAAGGCATTAGGCTTTGTAAAAGTAAAATATAGGGCTTGATTTTTAGACCTATATTGTTGGCACAATTTTTTTGTTCTGATTGACAAAATTAATTACAACGCATGTCTTTAAACTCTTCATTTGAATTTTTCGAAATTGTAGGTCCTGAACCAGAACGATCTTTGACTATTGAGCTCCATAATAGCCCTAATTATAAATTATTTCTTTTTTTTTTTCTTTTTTATTTTTTATATAATGCCAGAAGGGTTCCCATGTTTTATTGTAATGGGGATTTGTGTTAAACTTTCCAGGCTAGAGTGATCTGTCAGTAAATTCAGCCACTGATTTATAGATATTTTTGTTTTGTCTTTCCAATTTAGGAGTATTGTTTTTTTAGCTAATTGAGTGACAATCAGTAAGAAGCTGTGTATTGCTTTGAGATCATTAGATTGGAAAGATCACCTAGTAATGCCACTGTTGGCGATACTGGAACGCTGAGGCTGAGCATTTTAGATAGCTCTCTCATGACCCCGAACCAAAATTGTTTTACTGGTGTACAAAGCCAATATGCATGGAGGTGGTTCCTTGCATCATCTCAATTAGGCCTATTGTGAATTTTCAGACAAGTATCATAGCTACGATTCGATTTACAATTTTATGTTTTAAAAATCTGATGCTGTACATAATTCAAACTGTCCAGGAAAGTTGAGAAAAAGACGGAAATAAGCCAGTTATTTGAGTAATGTTATTTTGAAGTCTAAATTGATATCTTTATCCAGTTTATCTGCAGTCTCTCTGAATGTCTATTTCTACACAAAATAAATAAAAGGGGAAAAAAGGAATTTGAAACCATGTTTTTACAGATCTAAATCTTCAGAATTAGACACTTTACTCAGAATCTGACAGAACATTTTGTTATTTGAGAATTCAACAAGGTTTTTCAAAATTTCAGCCATTATCATTGCAGTTTCATTTCTATTGTGATTAATCAGGCAGCCTTAGTGTGTACTCAGTGCAAAAGGGAACTTTACAGTGTATTTGCTTTGTTGATGAGTCATTTGGGGAGCTATAGTTTTTGTTTTATGACTTACTTTCAAAGAAAATTACAGCTGGACAACAACTACATGAAGGGATTATAAAAACAAACAAAAAATGTGTCAAAAAAAAAGTAATTTTTGTGGTTTGGGAAAAGTCAACAATGCATTTTTCTGAAATGAAGAAATCAAAGGTTCTTTACAGGCTGTGCATTTGAAGATTATTGTAAGCAAAGTGAAATGGCTTTTAAATAAAAAATTAGCGTCAATATTTTTTTTATTTCAAACAATACAGTATTATTTTTTTTTCTCAGATTCTTTGTATTGAAAAAAAATAGCCAAAAAGTTTGATTAAAACAAGCATTGTTTCTTTCCTTCATACATGTGCTGATAAGAAAAAATTAATTTGAACCTTAATATGAAAATATATACACTGTACAATGAAAACAGCTCAGAACTGAACACTGTCATTCCTGTACACAAAAATACAATAATAAACAAAGTAATTAATGTGTTCAAAAAAAACACGCACACACAGTAGTGTTCTTACAAATGGTAAACAAAGCAAGCTTTTTCAGACAAATGTACAACAGATTCCGTATACACCGCACTAGCTCATGTTTTGTCTTAAAGCAAATGCTAACTTGTACAAAAAAACATTTAAAAAAATGTTCGATTATTTTTATGATTTTATGTTAAATTAGTATTTTAAGTGTTTTTATTTTTAAACTGTGTTATCTTCAACAGTAATTAGTGTTACTCTGAGACACAAACAGGTCCTTTTGTAAACACACGTAGGAGAATCTGGTTTTCAGATTCATTGTTTTTCTGATCCTGTTTACCCTTTTTTATTCACTTTTTCATCACATGGAGGTATCTGCTTGCAATAGACCCGTTCAGAGCCTACGTCATTTTGGGGCGGAGCTTCACTGGTGCCTCCGCAGAGTTTCTCCATAAGTTCTATAACAAATGAGTAAGCTGTACTAATGATATTATAACGGTTAGAAAACTTAACAATGACTTCAATTGAAGCTCTGACCTCTCCTAATGTGTTCCTTGGGTTTGCACCAGTCACACATTTTATAACTCGTGATTTTTTCGGCTAACTAGCTTGCCGTTAAAATATATAGAAACAATGAGGGATCACTATCAAAACAAACACATTGCCTCAGAGTCATGTAAGTCTTTTATACAATAATCTTCTGTAGAAATCAGCACAAAATAATGCCACACAGGTGCAGTTTACTGTGAGTCTGATTCTACACTGATAAATGATAAATAATTAACACAACTTGCACGAAAATCTTAAGCAATGTCACGGTAACTCACCTCCTGTACTTTTCGTAAATTACATCGTCAAACTCATCAAGGGATTTGTAGCTCAAAGCTTTTCTCCTTGTGCACATGAGTTTTTTCCATGAAATATAAGTAAATAACAGGTTGGCTGAATGTCGGGACACTTACTAACGTCATGCTAACATTCAGTAGCTAATTGTACATAGATCTGGAGTCGCTTTCTGTTCGTTAAATTGAGTTTTTAAAGAGAGTTTTTGCGATTTTTAATGAAAATGCACCTGCGTAGCTTGAAAAGCCTGAGACTGGGCACCACTCAGGGCACCAGCAGCCATCTTTGTTTACTAACAGTAAATGGGTCTATACAAAATAATGAATGTGGACATATTATTCCACATGTTATATCAAGTTTATTATAGAATAGCCATATTTATAAAGTGGTCGTTCCCAAACTTTTCAGAGCTGCGTGCCTCCCTACTGGTCTTAAAGATTGCCAAAGCCCCCCAGTAAGATTTTACACTCTTTCTGCTCAAATTAAGACTTAAAAACAGCTAAATGATAATGCCTGTGGACTTTGTATAGATTTAAAATAGTAATGAATCAAATTAAGGATATAAAGTTAGTTTCACACTCACATTTCTGTTATGCTTGTTGTGTGGAAAACCTTTGGGGACCCCCACTTTTGGAATTACTGTTAGAAAGAATTAGCATAAGTGAGTCTACTTTTTTAGGTGCAGCCCTTTGCCAACTCTGACACCAGCTCCATTTGAGTTTGAGACTTATGCTTTAGGTGCTGCTGGGTTTTTCTCTCAAATCCAGCCAAATAAACTGTTCTCAAGAATCTCTCAGATTCTTGAGAACAGCTCTTTACAATAAAATTTATCTTTACTCAGCTTACTTTGCTGTAGATCAGTGTCATCTATCCACGTATATCTAGATCTACATCTGATGATAAAGTTCCTTATATATGGCTGCTTCATGTATTTTGCATAAATCCTGGAGTTTCTGCTCATAGTGTGGACAACAGTATCATTGGAGAGTCCAGTTTGATATAATTCTTTATTATTTTATACACTCTCTGGTACAGAGTTGAAAACTTTTTAAACTTATCAGAAATAAAGAACCTGGAATTACTTTCTGCACAGTTGCTAACCTGCCTGAAGGGTTTATATTAATACAAATAAACACAGCCAAAAACCAGAATGGTAAACAAGCTGATTTTAACCAGAAGTTCTTGTCGCAGGTGACTTGCAGTGACTATGGATTGCAGCTGGAGGCCTCAATAGACCCATTTACTGTTAGTAAATCGCAAAACTCTCTTTAAAAACTCAATTCAACTTACAACAAGCGACTCCCAGATCCATGTACAGTTAGTGACTGAATGTTAGCGTGACGCTAGTAAGTGTCGATATTCAGTGACCTGATATTACTTATATTTGATGGAAAAAACTCCTGTGCACAAGAGAAAAGCTTTGAGCATACAATCCCTTGTTAGTTTGACTACGTAATTTTGGAAAAGCACAGGAGGTGAGTTAACATGACATTGCTTAAGATTTTTTGCAAGTTGTGTTAATTATTTATCAATTATCAGTAAAGAACTAGACTCACAGTAACTGCACATGTGGCATTATTTTGTGCTGACTTCTACAGAAGATTATTGCATAAAAGACTCCGAGCATATACTTACATGACTCTGAGGCCATGTATTTGTTTTTATAGTGATCCCTCAATGTTCTTATAGCCTTTAGGCGCTAGCTAAATAGCCGAAAAAATCACGAGTTATAAAATGTGTCACTGGTGCAAACCCAAGGAACACATTAGGAGAAGTCAGAGCTTCGTTTGAAGTCATTGTTAAGTTTTCTAACCGTTTAATATCGTTAGTACAGCTTACTTGTTTTTGTATAGAACTTATGGGAAAACTCTGCGGAGGCACCAGTGCGGCTCCGCCCCAAATGACATAGGCTCTGAACGGGTCTATAAAGATTCTAGGTTCTAATCCACCACTTGCTCCTCCATCCTCCTCGATAACCCTTCCAAAACTAGCACAGTTTCAACTGAATATTATAGACTATATTTTCAGATTATGTTGCATCAGAATTTTGTTGCTACGTTCGACTGTATGTTCTAGACTCTCTCTTTTTCTGGTGCCGTCACTGGATTTGACACTGGCTGTCTGCTTTTGGTTCTTTCTCCTTGAGTTGTTCTAGTTCACTTTCAACATTTTCTTTTGCCTTAGTTCCTTCTCGAATCTTCATCTCAGCCTCTTTCAGCTGTTCCTTGTTTCTTTCAATTCGAGCATTTCTTTCGTGAAGCAGCCTTTTTCTTGTGCCATTTGTCAATCTTCTCCAGTAATTCAGCAACTTGTGTGTGATTATTTGTTCATTTATTATTTACAGTGGACCTGCCTTTGCATTCTTTTAAAAATTCCTGATAATCGTCCAATTCTTCGATATAGTTTTCGATTGAATATCTTCCCCAGCTTGTTATCCGTTTAAAACATCATTACAAAATCTGACACCTTTTCTCCAAGGCTGTTTTGATCAGCTGGAGAGATTCATGGTCTTCTTTGCAGATTTTCCCAATGGCAGCAGCAGTAAGAACACATGTGGTCCTGGAGCTATTGAGAATGCATTTGGACAGTTCTTCATCTGTGAAACTTCCATGAAACAAAGGAGGAGTGGACATATTAACTTTCGTCCCTGCACCTTCCGACTCACTTTCTACAGTTGTGTTTCTGTGTTCGGTTGCTGAGGATGGAAAGTTTTTTCCCACAATTGTGTTTGCAGAACTTTTGCCACTGCCCTCTTTCCAATCAGTGCAATCCTTAGAGTCATGGGGCTCAGCTGCTTTCTGGAGATTTTGGTACTTTTTCTATCAAAGCTTTCATGAACATGTCTTTGGTGTAAGCCCAGAACCCTCTAGTGTCCAATATTTTTATCTATGGTTTTGAATGAGTGAGGCACATCAGAGTTCTGGTGCAGTTTGTCAAGGCCACACTAATTTGTCTGAGACTTTTACAGCAGCATGTCTGACTCCAAAAGGAACAGGCGTATAAAGTCTTTAACCTGACTGCTCAGAGTGTTATGTAATATTTCTATTTCATTCTTGTCTTCTTTTGTGAGAGGACTAAAAGGTGTGACCAGAATAAAGACATGAACGCCCTCAGGTCACAGAGGAGATGCATTCAAGGCAAAGCTCCATCACTGTTTCTGGAGGTTTTCCTGGCCAAAATGGGCAGTTTCACCAAGAAACCCAACGTCCATTAGCCTCTCCCTCATATTTAACACAAGATTCAGGCTGCTCGCTCAAAAAGCTTCTTGTCCTAAAATAGACTCAGCTGCTGACGTTTCCAAGCTTCATGCTCCCAAAAAGAACCAGGTTCAAAGAGGGTTTTTGTTTTGTGCTCAAGTCATATGCAGACCTTTGTCTTCTTCACAATACACCCTTGTTTTCTTTCAGCAAGTCACAGATTCTTGAGAACAGCTCTTTACGATAAAATTCGTCTTTACTCAACTACTTTGGTGTAGATCAGTGTCATCATCCACTATATCTGTATCTAATCTGATGATAATGTCCCTTATATGTGGCTGCTTCATGTATTTCTCCATAAATCCTGGAGTTTCTGCCGTGGTGTGGACAACAGTATCAGTGAACAATCAAAGGCCTTTCACTCTCCAGGACTGACTCAATATGTCTTTATGTTGTTCAGTGAAGTTTTCAGGTTGTAAAATCACAGGAACACATGAGGACCTAGGACACTTAGTTCCTTAAGTCTTTAATGACTGTCTGAGTTCTTGTTTGCTGTAGTGAGCAGTTGGTCTGGAGAGTAAATCACTGTCAGTTGTTTGTCTTAAAGTTCCATTGCCTTTGACACATTCAAAATGTTCAGTGAATTCTGTTTTCCCAAAAGTAAGTTTCCCACTGACGCCTTCAGACTGCTGCTGTTTCCCAGAAGAATTATGTTCAGGTCAGAAACTGTAAAGGACAAAAATACAGCAGATTAACTAGAAACAATATATTTTGTGTTTGTATCTAGAAATGCATTGTGTCTTCACTCATAGTTTATTGACTTTTTATATTGTGTTTTTTTATATATTGTAGAAATCGGATAACCAGGTTTTGTTACTTTAATAAGCAGCAACAGTGTGACACTAGATTTAGAACAACCTCTAAGGCTCACATGTGATGCAAAAGGCAGTCTGATAAGTTAAAGTGAATGCTAGACAACTATTCAGACCACTTACAGTCTGGTGGCAGGTTTAGGCTGTCTTCACGTTTTCGAGGCTTTATTTCCTCTGCAAACAGAAACGCAAAATAAATTGGCAAAGACATTAAAGAGAATACATTTTTTAATTGTTTGCGAAATAAGTGCGTATGACAGGTTAGCATACATTTTTGGTAAAGCATAGTAAACATAATTATTATTAAGATTTCACTAAACATATGACTTGTTTTTACCCAGTTTGGTTGTTTTGGTCTTTTGTCCAGTAAATATGACTTATGTGGAGGGAATCCAACCACAATGTACTGTAAATCTGGGGCCAAAATCAACGTAAATAACAGAGCAGTGACAAATGTGACAAATTATTTTAACTTATAACACTTAAATTGTGTTAAATGATTGTTTAATCTCACGCGTTTTTGACAACTCTTGTAGAGGGATTTAGAATTACTTCCTGTAATTTTCTAGTTTTATTTCTTCATAAGATGTAGCTTAACTGGTGTAAAACTATGATAAATATTCACCACCAAAACTAGAAATAATCAGAAAATGAAACTACAGTCTGCTCTGCTGAAACAGATAGATACACCAGATATTTTGTTAAGGTATCTATGCACAATGTGTTCACTAAAATCTATAAAGTTAATCTTTTGTTTGCATTGTGGATAATTGCTGTTAGCTTACAGGCGCGTCTCTCTTCTAACAGCTGCAAAAAAAGCTTAAAACACCTCGTGGTGAACAATTCAAAGGCTCAGAATGCATTTAGTAAGCAAAACATGTGGTTGATGTAGGAAGCTTAAAATTCAATATTTTTGTGTGTTTTTATGAATCAGACCTAGTAGTACCTTTAACTTTTCTAACAAAGAGTGCCACAGTCCAAGAAAAGAATTAACATGATTCACATCTGCACTGTACAAACAACAATTGCACTCTCTCAAACGTCCTTAAAAGTCTGCACTCCTCCCAGTTTACCTTTGTAGTCTGACTATTGCATTCTCCCACATGACCTGAATGTGCAGTTAGTAAAAAGGTAGTAAAAAAAATAAAATTTTTTGCAGCTCCCAGCCTAAGAAGTACAGTAAATATAGCACATAGCATATCTTCTTCCCTGGTTGACTTTAAAAATTTAGTTACTATTGCACCTATGCCGTAAAAGTAGAAAATATCACAGTTCTGAATAATTAGCTGCACAGACATTTTCACTGTTGTAAGTCTTACCTAATTGACCTGCCATGTCTCCAGCTGTAAATCGTAACAATTCTGAAACGGAAAAAAAAATTATAGAAATTATGCATGATAATAATTTGTGTTCACAGAATCTTTCGATGATTTTTTATTATTTATATTTATTATTTTGTTCATTATTATTTTTCTTTCTTTTCTTTTTTTTTAACACAATGTGGGATGTAAGGAACAACATTTCCACAATTTCTCTACCATAAATGTGTACATTTTATGGAAATACAAGCATACTCAGAATAAGAAATACATTTTTCAAATCTTTTGAGGTTACAAAAACAAAACAAACAAAAAAATAACTAAGTTTGTTTTAACTAATGTATTACTGTGGGCCTTGAAGTTAAAATTATTGATCTGACAGAAATAACCTCAGGTATAATTAATATAACAGATTTAAACACTTACCAGCAAACCAAACGAAGTTGTTTTTCCCAGTGCACCAGAAAACAAAATACCTGCAACCGAAAGTTTACAGTTGCTTTAAACAGGTTTTCCTTGATTCTTTGTCATAGCTTGTTAAATCTGAACCAATCACATTCCGGTTGCACAATAGTGCACAAGAGTTTATTTTTAAGTTCACAAAACATTTGTTCCTCTTAAACCCTTGCAACTCTGCTGCAGAAGTGGCAAAAGTACTGAAGTTCACTACACAAGTAAACCTGTAATAGTCTTGCTAAAACCTGTTTACTTCAGTAAAAGTATCACAGTACAACATTGTAACTTTACTTAACTTAAAGTAAAGAAGTAAAAACACAAAGTTGGTGTTTGGTGCATTGTAGTGTAAAATGACCCTTACAATGACGTAATCAAAATTGAATTTAGCTTTAATTTTGTTGTGACAAATAGGAAACTGTTTTAATTAAGCTGGAAATAGTGTTGAAACACATCAGGCCTGCCCTGGTTTTAAGAGGAAAAACACTTGTTTGTTGACTTAAAAGGTAACAAGTCTGTTTTTAAAATGCAGGGAGTAGAAAATACAGATATTTCCTGAAAAATGTGAAAACAAAGGGAAGAAGTACAGACACTCAAAAAAACGACTTTACAGTACTTAAGTAAAAATACTTGTCACCTCTTACGCTTTGTGAACACCTTACGCCTCTCGTACACTCACTGTGAGGAGAGTTCAGTTCGAGACGTGTGCAAGTTTCTATGCTTTATACACCAGCTCCAGTCCACTGTGGTCCAAACACAAAGCCACGTAGATTCACATGGATGGAGAATGCTTGTATTATGACTTGAAAGTCGCATCAGACTCAGAACCGGTTGCACAATGCAACCTCTGACAAAAAAAAAGACTCTCTCTACGGATTCTTTTCACACTCACTCGACTCTCAGACGTGCACTCGCAGTGCTCCGACAAGGCCACATTAGCAGTCGAAGAATAAACAAATCAGATCTTGACTTAAGAAAAAGGCGTTTGAGTAAATATCAGAAACATATTTGATGCTTTTACATCTCTTCGCTGTTCTTCTGCCCGGCACTCTCCCGCCACCTCAGTAATATAATGTTTTCCTACTGTATAATCAGTATCAGTAAGATAATAGTAATAATAACCCATGTGAAATCATTTTTTACTTGTGGACTACAAAAATTAGGTAGTTGTGCAATTCTTAGTCTTCACTACTCAGACTATCAGCACCGGATCTCCACAGGGCTGTGTACTTTCTCCCCTGCTTTTCTCCCTGTAAATCAAGTGCTGCACCTCCAGCCATGACTCTGTTAAACTGATCAAGTGTGTGGATGACACGACCTTCATTGGGCTTACATCTGAAGGGGATGAGTCTGCCTACAGGAAGAAGGTACACTCATGGTGCAGCAGCAACAACCTGAAGCTTAATGCTTGTGAAGATGATTGTGGACTTCAGGAAAGTCACAGCCCCCTCTCCCCCCTCGCCCTGACTTCCCTATCATCACTGTGGACTCTCTCTACTTCTGCTTTTTCCAAAAAGACCCAGCCGAGGACGTACTTCTTGCGGCAACTGAAGAAGGCGTCGACCCGGATGATGCAGTTCTACACAACCAGCATTTGAGTTAATTCTCACCTCCTCCATCACTGTGTGGTACGCTGGAGCCACAGCCAGGGACAAACACAGACTGCAGACTCTGCTGAGAAGGTGATTGGCTGCATCCTTCCATCTCTCCAGGACCTTATACTGTATTTAGATATTTTTGTATATCGCTATTGGCCTCAGTGGTATCTGATGAGGCAGTTGTTTGGGCCTCTGTGGGAAGTCTGAGTTGGTTTTGACAGAAACTACAAGACTTATCTTTCTCCATTACTAAATCTGCAGTTTGGATCTTATGATTAACATGTTGTATGACTTTAGCTGCAGCACAAGCTTTAATAAGTGCTTGTTTGATTTTCAATATGAACAATATGAAAGTTTTTTATGAAGCTTGAAATTATTGTTTCTTACAACCAAGCGTCATTACATTGTGTGAAAGAGATGCACATGTCGTGATGAATAATAGTTAGGTTGAAGGTTTTTTTGGTTATACTATCTCACCTCAGTTCTGCTTTTAACACTAAAATAAGAAAATCAACTTCCGAAATCAGCCTCTTTGCCAAGGTACTTTTTAATTAATTAATGTATTTATTTATTTAAAGTGAAGGTAAAACAAAATAAATGATAGAACAAAACGAAATGGCTACAGAAGCAATAGCAGCAACAAAAAATAATTTGTAATAATAGTTTCTGAGTAAGAAAATAGAGAAATTAAAGGGACTGTACTCGATTTTTTTGCACCAAGACAACTTAAAAGCAATTTCCCCCTAGCACTGATGCCTTGTTAATGTATCTATTCAGGTGGAAATTAGTCCCCAAAGTCCTGTCTATGTCTAATAAAATCCCGTTTGTGTGCAGCTTTTTCTGTTTTTGTTTTTAGCATTGTGGCTAACTGTTGTTAGCATAGTGACTCACCTCGCTACTAACAGCTGTGAAAAAACATTAAAACTCATCATGATGAACAATTCTGAAGCTCAGAATGCATTAGCTACGTAAGGAAATCATGTAGCCTGAAGGAAAAAGGTTAAAATTAATTATTTCTGTTTGTTTACATTTTTAGGATGCAAAAATCAGGTACAGTCCCTTTAATGGAATTCAAAGGGCAAACTTTACACAAAATAGCGATAACAAAATAATAACAAAATCTTAAAGAGAAAGAATGGTGAGGAGAAACATTTTAACACACAGTTGGAAATGTTGTGATGAAAGTTAACACCTGTTTTTGGTGTTTGGCTTGGCTAATAATGAAGCCACATTCTCTTTATTGTGCACGAGTGAGCCGTTCCTCCGACGCACTCCTTATGTGTAGTCCTTCAGTTTCTGCTTTAGATTGTGGCCTGTGAGGCGCTGTAAAGTCCCGGTTTTGCAAAAACGTCTGCAGAAGTTTGACAGTTTGAGCGTGTCTGTTGCGTCAGGTTCAGTAACAGCTTCCCGTGTGGAGTTTTCAACATAAAAGTCCTCGTGTTTACTAGTTGCACCGGAGGTTTTATTGTGAAACGGTTGTTCAGTGAAGCAATGCCCAAACTCACGTTAACACAACGGAGCGGAGCGGGACACTGTACGCCAGATGCATCGATTAAAAAAAAAAAATCCTTTCGTCATCAGCAAAGGGGATGGCATCCCCCCGCATCCCCCCTCAAATCGCCTACTGCAGTTGTGGGCGGAGTTAGTCTCTGAACGCGTGTTTAGTCTCACTTTAAAGACCCAAATTAATTGAATTAATTTGATTTATCGCTCAGCTCTAAAGCATCATTCTGTTCAAATACTGTATGTCCAGAATCTAGTGTCGTAGTACTCGAGACCGGTCTTGGCCTCGAGACCGGTCTCGAGACCGTTTTTTAAAGGTCTTGGTCTCGTCTCGGACTCGAGCGTTCCAGGACTTGGCCTCGTCTCGGACTCGAGCGTTCCAGGACTTGGTCTTGGTCTTGGTCTCGAGCGCTCCAGGACTCGGTCTTGGTCTAGGACGCTCCGGGACTCGGTCATTTTGGAGCGGAACGGCAAGCTTAGTGCCTCGTGCCGGCAGCCCCAGGCTCATTTCACTTACACGTGGGTCAGATCGCTGGAGACTCCATCAAGCAACCCGCTCACCGAGGGCGCGCGCCTCTAGCTCACGCGTGAGGTTTGTTTAGGTCATTACCTGTGTTCGGTCCTCCACTTCTCGTTCCTCCTCACGCTGCCAGCCTCCGCCGCTGTTCATTTTCTCCCGTTGGCTTCACTTCTGTCCGTGCGCGCTCGCGGTCCTCGTGCACTGTGTGACCCCAGCGCTGCGCTTTCACTTTGTTTGCGAGTCGAGTCAAGAGAGATCCAATTCTGTGACATCCGTGACAAACAAAAACATCCTACTCTTCTCCCACGGCTGAGGTTTACGTGCAGATGCGGTGCGTGGATGGCCCGGGACAGATACCAGTGTGCAGCTGTGGAGCTGAGGACACGGGGTTTGTGGGATCGGTCTTGGTCTTGGTCTTGGTCTTGGTCTTGGTCTCGACACTTTGTGGTCTTGGTCTTGGTCTTGGTCTCGACACTTTGTGGTCTTGGTCTTGTCTCGGTCTCGAGATCTTGTGGTCTCGGGCAAGTCTTGGTCTCGATTAGTGCGGTCTTGACTACTACACTACCAGAATCGTTAGAATTTGTGAATATACTGAAATCTGAACATTCATCTAATTCAGACCTGGGCAAACTGCGGCCCAGGGACCAAATGCATTCCACGACCTGTTTCAATCAGGCCCCTGGCATGACTTTGAGAAAACAGAAATGTATGATGAGACAAAAACTTGGGCTACAACAATAAACTTGTAACATTTCAAGATTAAATTCACAATGTTATTAAAGTCAAAAGCCATAAAAATATTTTTCAATATTAAACTTTAAGATTAAAATTGTAATTTGGATCATGGAACATCTATTGTGTGTTTTTTTGCAAATATTTGACTTATTCAAGTCCAAGTTCTGATAAACATTTAGTGTAAAATTACAATTTAAATCTGCTAAAACTTCAACTTTATTCTCATATTAATTTTTTTTAAAGAAAAATCCTAACTTTCTTAAGCTTGGGCTTTATTTTTAGAGAACTTTTAGCTTAATCTTGAAATGTTCTAAGTTTTTTATGGTAGAGAAAACCTTTTATTTGTACTGGTCTTCTATATTCTGTCAAAGAAATGTATTTGCAATAATGAGATTTTTTATACCAATGTTGGCAGTCCGGCCCTGCACAACTTTTCTGGGTTTGGTAATGGCCTTGAGTAAAAATAATTGCCCACCCCTGATCTAATCCAAGAACCACATGGATTTCACATGATGTGCCGTTACCCAACATGATTACGTTGCCGTGTGATGAGTAGTGATACATCAATCTAGCTTTTCCTCATCTAAACAGCTTTGTTTGATTGAAGTTTTATAAGGTAGACACTCTTATTAAATCTAGTAAAAGGTAGAACCAGGATAATGACTGAACTGATATTTTGTGACCAATACTTGATTCAGCAGCATTTCATGGACTGATGCTGATATCCGATCCTAGTATCCTACTACTGTATAGTGTGTTTCTAGTGCCAAATTTATTTTTTAAAGGACCTACGCATTACACACTAATATCGTGAATGTTGTTTTCAAGATATCCAAAAATTGATTATTAAAAAAAAAAGCTACAAAAAAGTACCTAAATTTATTATCATCAATGTTATTTCATCAATATCAATTTATTATTTATCAATGTGAACGCAACCGACTAACATAAACAAAACAGTTTAAAGACATTTTTTTGAACATTTTTGTTGGATTGATAAAATACCGTCTGTATATTGTTATTGAGATAGTCCAAAAATTTCCAGGTATTTATTTTTGTCAATAGCGCCCAGTCCTAGCTTTAATATAGTTACTTCAACAAAAATATCCTCAGAATTGTCCAGGGTGTTCACTTGCCTAAGGCCCAAAGAGACTGGGATAGGCTCCAGTCACCCGTGACCCCTAACGGCAGACATGGGCAAACTAAGGCCCGGGGGCCAGATGCGGCCCGCGACCAGTTTTAATCAGGCCCTCAAAACATTTTGGAAAAAAGGTGGTTATCCTAATATTGCATTTTCTTAATTGATTTAGCGGTTGTGGTCTTAGTAAATGTCACAATAAATACACACAATAATACATTAGTCAATTTTCTATTTAAATTTTGGTATATTTATATATATTTTTAAAGAAACTGTCTTGCAGTAATGACACTTTGTTACACCTGGGATTGCAGTCCGGCCCTCCGCCACATGTCTGGATTCGAATATGGCCCCTGTGAAAAAAAGATTGCCCACCTCTGCCTAACGGGAACAAGCGGTAGAAAATGAATGAATGAATGAATAAATCCCTAAAGCCTAAAATGCTCTATTTCACCTTATGAGGTCATTGTTGTTTAAAAATGAACAGCTATTTTAGCTATATTTTAAACTGCTTAATTTTCCAATTCATTATAATAAACTTTAGGTTGTTGCCCTATTTTGGACATTTTTTTAGTTTTATCTATTCAGATGAGATTTCTGCAGAAAATGTAAAATTAAATATATATATCAAAATATATTTTATAATAAATATAGTTAATGTATTATATAATTAATAGTAGGGCTGCAACTATCGATTATTTTGGTAATCGATTAGTTGAGAGATTATTCTTGCGATTAATCGATTAGTTGGTTGGAAGGCAAATGTCAGGTGACAAGATTTTTGACAAATTTTGATCCAGACAAAGCTGAAATATTGTCGCTTAAAGGTGACAATATTTATATACACAGACATTGTTTTTCCATCAAACACTGGGGGGAAAATAACCTTAAATAAGATCATGAGTTCATAACTGATTGAATTTAGAAACACTTATTTAAATTTGAGCCTTGTTGTACTGCCTTAAGATAAGATTTGCCAATAGAACAATCATAAAAATGTATTGCTTTGCTAAAAATAAAGGACAAGCATTTTAAAATTGAAATTAGCAACAACGACAAAAAAAAAGCCACTGTTCTTGAAATAATCACATAAATATCTAGTTCTATTGGCAAATTTCATTTGTAAAATTTTCAGTTATTAGACTTTAGTCACATTTACTCAAAAGAAGATCTAATTTGTGTTTATTTGTTACTGACTTCGTAGAGGTGAAGTTGCTCTAAAATTAGCCTCCTGGCTGCTAAGTTTAAAGAAGTTTGCCCAACGCGTGACAGTCTAAATATTGCAGTTTCTTTATTGGCCCCTATGACCATCAAGCCACATGAATCAGTAACACGACTCCACAATATACTGTATTATCCATTTCCACTTGACCCGGTAAGAAACACTGTACCTCTCCACTTAGCAGCACCTTGCCCCCTTGCGCCCAGGAGAGCAGGTGCAATTTAAAACCGATTTTGCGGTGTGAAAATCACCTAGCCCACCTTTAATGGACAAAATCAAAAAGAGAAAAGCAAACAAGCTGATTTTTAACCACAAATTCTGGTCTTTCATGACCTGACACTGGCTTTTGGCTGCCTTTACATGCTCTTTGAGTTATTCCAATTCAGCTTCAGTTTTTTCTTTTCCCTTAATTTTTTCTTGAATCTTCATCTCAGCCTCTCCCAGCTTCTTCTTGGTTTCTTTGAATTCAAACATTTCTTTGGTAAAGCAGCCATTTTGTTGTGCCATTTTGTCAATCTTTTTTAGTAATTCAGCAACTTGTGTATGATTATTTTCTTTTACATTGTTCAAAACGTGGTACCTGTTCTTGCATTCTTTTAAAATATCCCTGACAGGTTGATCACATTCTTTTATGTAGTTCTCAATAGTGTAATCCTCAGTCAGGACGTCTCCTCTGGTGAAAACGATCATGACAAAATCTGACACCTTTTCACCAAGCCTGTTTTTGATCAGCTGGAGAGATTCATGGTCATCTTTGTTAAGTTTCCCGATGGGCAGCAGCAGTAAAAAGGCGTGTGGTCCTGGTTCTATCAGAGAGATGCATCTGGACAGTTTCTTCTTCACTGGAAACTCTCATGAAACAAAGGAGGAGTGTTCACCATCATGACAGATCGTCCCTGCACCATCCGACTCACCTGCTCACAGCCCCTGTTTACTTGTGCCTGAGAAGCTTTGAACTGGAAATCAATTTTCCCGGATTGTGTTTGCTGTTGCACTTTTTCCACTGCCACTTTTCCCAATCAGAGCGATTCTCAGATTCATAGGACTCAAATGTGTCTCTGGAGACTTTGGTACTTTTTCTATCAAGGCTTTGATAAAACATGTCTTTTGTGTAAGATCTAGGGCTTTCTTCTGACTGCTCAACCATGGCCTCCATCAGCTCTTCTATGTCCGTATATAATGTAGACCTCGAGTGATGTCAGGTGCACAAAGTCTTTGACCTGAACACCCAAATTGTTCTGTAAAATTTCCTTTCTCACAGGTCTTCTTTGATTGGAAAATCCGATGATGTGACCAGTATGAAGGCATGGACGCCCTCAGGTCCACAGAGGGACATG
>CM076401.1:8515615-8523115 GCA_038363315.1 Mugilogobius chulae
CTTTTTGCACATGTCTTTAAAATGTAAACAAACAGAAATAGTTAATTTTTTAAACTCTTACTTCAGTTACATTGATTTGTTCACTTAGTAAAAGCCATATTCTGAGCTTCAGCATTGTCATCATAATGTGTTTAATGATCTTTTCACGCAACATCTAACCTTATATATGACTTATAATAATGCTCCACTATTGAATGAGAAATGCTTATTGATTGATCATTAGCCCGGATAAAGTAGTCTCATTTTGTCCAATTACAGGCCATCAAAATGGTCATCGCGGCTGATATCCGATATCAATGGACCAAATATCGCCAGATCCACAGCAAATCTCCTGGATCGGCACCGCATATTCTCGATCAGTTCGGATCGGTGCAATCCTCACTAAAAAAACAAAAAACTACGAAAAAAATTGACACAAACATGATCTTTATTAGACATACGACAGGAGATTGCGTACTACCTTCTCACCTGAATATACACTCAACAAACATCAATGCCTAGGCGGGAAAATTGTTTTTAGTTATTATGTTGCACAATAAAATCGAGTATAGTCCCTTTAAATAAAGGTCAATATAAATTAACCGCAGTTAGAGATTGTTCAACTGCAGAACAAACAATTTATCTTCTTACATCCAAAAGACTCAAGAATATTGTTTTTAAAAAGAAAGAGGTAATTACGTTAACTGTGTGAGATCTCAGTCTGTGATAAATTCAAGAAAAGTACAATCTTTTGCTTTTCTGCCACTGTTTTTTTTTTCAGTTTTGTTGTTTTTACATGTCAGTTACAAACCCAGTGTTTCTGCAGAGTTGTTGTGGGTTTTTTCTCACATAGCTTCTTTTTCCTATTTTAACTTTATTTACAGGGAAAATGTCTTTCTCTCCATTGATAGAGAGAAAAGGACATTGATACTCAGTCCTCACATTTAGCCTGTTGTAATGTCACTTGCATAACCTGTATATTGTTAGATCGTTCTGTTCGCTTGATGTTTGTTGTTGTTGTTAGCATTGTGTCTAATTCTTGTTAGCAATGCCAATATGGTTCACTTCTAAAAGTTTTAAAAAGTGATTAATATCCATTGTCGTGAACAATTCAGAGGGTCATAATGCTTAGAGATACCGTAAGCAAGCAAAACATGTCGTCTAATGTATAATTTTAATGTTAAATATTTCTTTTTGTTTACAATCAGGCAATCAAGTGGGGGAAAGTGTTCTGAAATGATCAAGTGACCAGAAACATTCCAAACTAATCATTTATCCAGCTCAGTTAAAATGAACAGTAATTGAACGCAAAAACTGACCGATGTAACTGTATTGGTGTTTTCAAAGGCATATTCTAGCCTAAAAGTACAATAAAAATTAAACTTACCAAGAACCAAAGGACATTTTAGTCACGGCTCTCGTCAAAATGAATGTAATGAGTCCCGATTTGCTTCTCGCAATCTCCAAAACTGGATTTTCCTGTTTTTTGTGACGCACTTTATTCACCAGACAAAAGACGTGATGAAACATTTCGTGGTGGTGATATTTTCCCTCTCAATCAAGAGGCACACAATCTACTGTACATCATGTCTTATATAGGGCTGCAGTAAACGGTTATTTTGGTAGTTGATTATTCTTTTGATGAACACATTTCAAGGTGTTAACAATAAGCAGTGTAACATAGTTCTAAATATTTTAATAATAATGGATTTTTTGTGTGGTTAAAACCTGTCTTCTGCATTTTGTCATGTATAATAGCTGTTTGTGAAAGTTGCTCATGAGTGAGTGGAAGGTTTCATATGAGATTGGCTTTAATTTTGCAGTGAGTGAAAGAGCTGACACAGAGACTTTGTTAGGATGACAGAGGATTGGCTCAGAGATGGCCTGATGTGTGTGAATAATTTTATTGCTCTGACAGCTGCCACCCTCCCTTCATTAAGATTGTTAGCTCTTAGCAGCATAAACATGAATGGAAAGTAATGGAACTGGTTAGGTGAGGACTCTTCTTAAACAAACACGAACGCACCAAAGCTCTGGTGTGAGAACAAATGTAGTGATCCATTACTCAAAGATGTATTCTCTGCACTGCCTATGGTGAACTTTAAATATGCACCCACTTTATAAGTCATTCCTATAATGCATTAGATTTCTATAGCGCTTTTTTAAGACACTAGGGAGTGTGCAGCAATCGAAAAAGGCCAGAATCGATCAGTTTTGCTCGTGCAGCCCACCGACTTAAAAACACACTTTGTAGTTGTATAATTCACACAATAATACAATTAAAGCCACAATGTTTGAAGAAAAAGCCTGAACTTGTGCCAGACCCTGACTTCTGAATGTGCTTTACTTAACTCGGTTCAATTAACAACTGATCGGTGCCGATCTCTAATGATGGAGCACTAATATACTGTTCAACGAACATCCAAACTGTTTGATAAAGCACACAGTGGCTTTGGGTTTAAATTCAATTTATTAATGGTTATATTTTGTGTTTAAGGTAATCCAAAAAAATGTTAATTCAGAATTACAAATTGAAAAAATCCGTAGCTGCAAAATCGAAAACTGAATCGAATCGTGACTTCAGTGAATCGTTCCATCCCTACCAGACCCCAAAGCTTCACGTTTTGCATTATTCATTCATCCAACACTCACTAGTGGTGAGCCACTATTGTAGCCACAACTGCCCTGGGGCAGACTGACAAAAGCGACACGGCTGCCATTTTGCGCCATCGGCCCCTCCCGACCACCACCAACCATCTCACACACACCAGATCTAGACCAGGCATTGTGGGTGAAGTGTCTTGTCTAAAACACACGACAAGTTTCTCCTCTTTCGCCCACTGTGGCACCTGAGGTTCCTCCAGAGTCTCCCATCCAAGTACTGCTCAGGCCCAACATGCTTAGCTTCTGAGATCTGACGAGATCAGGCTTTGACGAGCTAGTATGGCCACTATACAATCTTCTTGTGCCCAGTCATTTGTCTGCTAAAAATAGACTTGGCTTCCATTAGCTTCAAAAGGTTTCAAATGCGGTTCATGCAACCAAAGAATGTAAGCAATTTAGTGTACTTTAAAAATGGAACTGACCTGAAAGTTGCTCTTAACATTTTTTTTTTTTTGCTTAGTTGCAATAACAATGCTATGATGCTAGAATACTATGCAATGCAATTTGAACATAGTTTACAGGCTCCACTTTAATTTCAGGCTTTGCTCCAGCTTCATCATCAAGTTTAAAAAACTGAAGCAGATTTTGTTTACTTATCAGTTGCAACACCAATCTAACTTTATTTATCTAACACATTCAAACAAACACTCCAAAAGTGTCTCCAAAGTGCTTTAACAGAGCAAACACACAATCAGTACACAAACAAATCTTAAAAATGAGTTTGTCCGACATACTATAGCAACTACACCATGCACAGTAAAACAAAAAGTATAAATAAACATACTGAGTCAGGTAATGACAGCTGTGTAACTTCTGTGGGTGTTGTTGGCTTTATTTCAGGCCACATAATAGTGTTGTGGTCATGCAAGCCCACTCAAAGTAAAAACGCATTTCTTTATGTTTTATGCGAAAAACTTGCTGTTATTCAAGTCTATTTTTTGGTCAAAGATTTAAATTTTTTTTAGGAATACATATTATAATCAGTAGTGACCAGCAGAGGGAGACAGTGCAGTGCATAAAAAGTCAGTGTGTGTCATCTGTGTTTATTTCATTCATGATTTCAAAACCATGTTATCAGTAGATCTAGTAGCTCGCCAAAGGATTTTAGAATCACACAAATTATGACTTGTTACTGAAATTTTATTTATTACATGCCTACTGTAAAATCTTTAAATGCCTAAATTTTTTCCACTTCTAAATAGATATGACTAAATTTTCATTCAGACCTCTTAACTATGCTACAGTTAACTTCAAATTAATTTATCATCGCTAAAAGTAGTAGCTCACCGCAGTTTTCTTTTGCAAAAGCAGCTCCCCTGGCAAAAAGGTTGGAGACCCCGAACCTAGACTAACAGCGTATAGCACTTGAAGAGAGCCCACTAGTAGGATATAAATGTAAATGTTTCAGTATAGAGGTGTGCAATATATCGAATTTGGAAATATGCAAAAATTGAATATCGAGTATATCGTTTAGTAGAAAAAAAGTAAAAAACAACACAACAACAACAACAAATAATCTACATTAGTGACATTTCAACAATTATTAACATTTACTAATACAAACTTATATGAGCCAATACACTAAAATAGTGTTGAAATACGTCATCAATATCCTGCTTATTAGGATTAAAATTATTGCTGCGTTAAAAATATTGAGCCAGACAAAAATGTGTTCAAGCATGTCGTATTTAGTTAATTATTAGTAACTAATGGGAATTCAGAATAAATGAAATGACTTTCTGACTTTTTCCTTATTTCAAGTGAGAAAATGCTTTTCAAAGTAAACATTTTTTGCTTGTTCAATAAAAAATTCATAATAATAATCTCGGGAAGTCCTCAGAGACGACCTGTGTTGTGATTTTGGGCTTACAAAAATAAACTGATTTGATTTGATTATTTTAAAACTGTCAAATAAAGAACATAATCACTGATTGCACACATTTAGAACATTTTGCCTTATTAAGAGGTTTTTTCCTGTGTAAACCTGAAACTAATAATTTGAACAGATTTTGTTGAACAGACTTATATGTTTGAATATCGTTTATCGAAATACGTAAAAAAAAAAAAATAAATCATTTTTGTTCAAATATCGCACAACCCTATTTCAGCAGCTCTACATGGTAAGGATTGCACTCAACACACCTATGGTTTCTCCACACCACGGTCTTGTGCTCTATCACTCGACTCCTGGTATCAGAATGATCCTGTTTCTATGAGTGTCACAGATACTGTAGTTTCATGAATGCACCACGATTAACACTTGAATGCTGGAAGTTGGTTGTGTTTCTGGACAAGCGGACGCACGACCAATTTCAAACGATCAAGCGACCAAAGCTGCACGTTGGATGCATATTTGACGTATAACTCCATATAATGCACCCATTAGAGAGGGCAAGGAGCTCAGTCCATGGGAAGAATCGGCAGTAGAGCCGCTGCTGCTCCACAGACGAGGTGGCTCAGACATCTGTTCCTCTGCGTCCTGGACAAGTCTCCCTGGTGTTCATGTCCCAACAAGGAGAGACCTTGGCGAAAAGCCAGGACACTCTGGAGGAATATGTCTCTGACCTGGGAATGCCTCGGATTGTACCTGGAAAAAATTGGAGGAAGTGTGTGCAGGACTCCCTTAAAAAAGAAGTGTCAAACTCAATGGGACGTTCCTTAAATTAAGGCTAATAAAAAAAAAAGGAAGTTTCTGCCTTTCTACTCAGACTGCTGCCTGTATGACTCAATTTTGAGTGAAGCCATGATATTCTGATACTAACTCAATGGAAATTGCAATGTTGTGAGAACACGTCACTCTTGAATGGGTCTTATCTGTAGGAAAATTAACAATAATAATCAGAATAGAATATACGTATGCACATACGAACTTCAGCAGCTAGCTCTGGAAATTTTCAAAAACAAAAGTCATGTTTTAAGTTGGTTAAACACGTATCATTGTTAAATAATCATAATACTAACCTTTAATAACATATAAAAAGGTTATCTTTTTTTATGTAATTCTAAATTGCGGAATTCAATTTTTGACAGATTCAACTCATTCAACTCATCTTCATTTGAAGATGAGTGTATACACATCGGTCTACGTGAGTAAAATAACTTCAAAATCATGTAACTTTTAATCATTCCAGTGATGTGATATTCAGTTTTGTAGTTGCTTAAAATCTTAATAAAGAAATACAATGAATAAGAATTATTCTTCATTTTTATATTTGTTTATTATCATTTGCATTTGCACAACATACAGTATATAGGCCTACTGTATGTATATAAAAAAACAATTGTAGCTGTTATTGATAAAAAAAAAAACATAAAATACGCACACATATATACATTACATTGCAAGTATATAAACTACTTTCTTATGACAGACTAACTTTTTAAAATTTTGACTGATAGTCCTTGTTGTACATGTTTATTATAATTTTAGACCAGTTAAGTTGCAAATTATGAAGAAATGTACAAATAAAATTGAAAAACAGGATGTAATTAATTGTCAAAAAGCACAAAATGCAAAGACAATTTAACACAACTGACAATTTACAGGAGTTTTAAACAATCATTTAACACAATTAAAATGTCATTTGTCAAATTATACAGTTGTGGAATGACCTCTACTATGTCATATTACTGGACAAAAGACAATATAAATCTCAAAACAACCAAACTGGTGAAAACAAGCCAAACGTATAAACATGTTTTCACTTTGTTTTACTGAAAAATGTCTAATCCTTCATATGCACTTTAAGCTCTTTTACATTATTTTTTTTGTCCTGATTGCCAGAAAACCACTGTTCATTGCTGGGAACATTATATCAATAAATCTCTGCATTAACTTAAACAGTCTCAATTGTACTTACTTCAAACTATTTATTCCAAACTCAGTGTATCATAGACACAATTTAAACAAATAAACTCTCAAAGGTTTGATTAAAGCAGAATATTTTTCACCTCAAAATTATATTATGAATCTAAATAAAACAGTATATAATAATTAACTGTATACAAGCCTTAGTTAATGAAGGACCACCAAACAAACAACCACATGATCTCCACAACAATACATTCATAAACTGTTCACAAAAACACTAAATTAAACAAAGGAATTAAGGTGTACAAAAATAGAACAATGCACAATTTTATAGCAGAAACATAAAAACTCAATTATATAACTTCATCTAAATAAACATAAACATAAACTAAATTACCTTCAATAAAAAAGAATCAGGAAGAAGATTGTATAAAGCTGATCAAAGTTTAGATTGGATTTCTCAGTGATTATTGAGCATATACAAAAAAATAATAACTGTAGTAATTCTGTTTTATTTACATAAAGTTTAAGGCAGCTGTTTGTTTTTCCTACAGGAAGGAAGAAAAGTATTAAAATGTGATCTATTTTTTTTTACCCAGTCATCGCATATATATATATAATCCTTTAGGGTCTCCGCACTAGCTTAGCTTATTATCCTTTCTATCTATAATGTGTCTCAGAAAAGGCCAACCTTTCGTTAAAAATTTTGAATGAAATAAACAGTCAAATAAAATCTTAAGCTAAAACTGTTTTATTATACTGTATGTTGTTACTTCCAAACTGTTGCTAGGTTTGATTTGTGAACTCTGTCTGTAATAGAATATCGAGTATCTTGGGTGCTTTGCCTGATTTTTGCTTCCTTGAAAATGTAAACATGGAGAAATAATTCATTTTAATCTTCCTACTCTTTTACTTATGTATTTAATGCATTCTGAGCCTCTAGATTGTTCGCTACGATGAGTTTGGGAGTGAGTTGTGTCGGTATGCACAATTTTTTTTCTCATATTGATCAATCTCGACCTTTTCATAAAACAAAGAAAAAGGTC